>OX457031.1:29099881-29204404 GCA_949752745.1 Protula sp. h YS-2021 | reverse complement strand
ATGAGAAACAAGGTTATTTTTTCTTCGCCTAAGTAAGTAGAGTGGAATACCTGCGAGGTCACCATGTTGTCATTAAAGGCCGTCATATCAAAAGGAACGGTTTGCAAGTGCTCTGAAAATTAGAATACTGTTTTAATTAATGATCTAAACTTGACTGGTCAGTGTTTTGCTAAAACAAAAACGGATATGTCTCATCCCCCCAATCAGTCACGTGGAAAAAAATTCCTTGCTTAAAAGTACAACAGGGCGAGCCAAAAAAAAATTAAAAAATCGCCAATTTTTTACAGAAAATGAAGCAAAACTTCGCAGTAAGCATGTGCACTATATGTGGGTTCTTATTGCCACGTTTCAGCCTAATCCAACAAACTGTTTCGGAGATATCGCAACAATATGGCCAAAAATTAAAAAAGTCAGAAATTAAAAAAATCGCCAAAAATACATTTCAACGGCAGTATACATTAGTCCTATATGTGTGTTCTTCTTGTGAGGTCTGAGCCTTATCCAACGAACTGTTTTGGAGATTTAGCCTGCCAAAGTAAAAAAAAAATGCACGACCCCCCCCCCCCCCCCATGTTAAAAAATATGCCCAAAATAGAATTTTTGAAGGAACGAAAAAAAAGTAACACGGGTATCATCTAGACATGTACTCCAATATGTATGTTTTGAGAAAAATTGACTGATCAATTGAATGAGAACTCACTGCAGACAGAGAGACGGACGGACACACCAAGTGCTATATATATGTCTCCCTTAGGGGGGAGACATATAATTACGAATGTTATCTGCTGCGAATTTTATAAAAAGACTACTTCTGTTTTTAAATTGAACTATTCAACACAACAGTAGTATGCACGCCTTCTTGCTTCAATATATGTTGACAATTTCTTGGGGATCCGCCTAATCGCACAGAACATGCTTTGAAAGAAAAACTTTTGGTACTCAATACATATGTAAAATTTCGTAGCGACCGAATGTATTCAAGATATACAGGTATATAAAAACAGCCGCCTGTCATACTGCATTTTGAAATGAGCATAACTCCTTCAAAAGTCTTTGATAGATGATCATGTATGAGTGATGCGTCGCTGAGCATTTGTGTCGTCTACCCAGATTGTGTTACTTACTATGCGCGCTATCTCTTTAACGGTTTCATATTTTTATTTATCGAACAAATACCAAAAACACTCCTTTTTTATCTTCTTGGACGTGAATTTTCCATGAAGATTAGCTCAAAGTTATGAACAGGCCATTTCAAACCGAATGTCTTTACAGGTACAATGAGGACTCAGGAAGACACATATGGCTTGTGATGAGTAGAGCCTTACTGCGTGTGACTTTAGTTCCCTGAGCCTTGTAATCTTCTATCTCCTTATCCTTCCTCTGGAGCAGTCGAGCGAGCTCCTCTTGTCTCCTCAGCAGCTCCTCCACCATCGCCATCAGGGGTAAGGTTACGTGCTGACACGCCTGGCGTCAAAATATACAACACACTCCTCAAGCATTCATCTTCCAGGTTTCTTTTTTAGAAGGGATTGGCAACATAACCAAGCACAGCAAACCAAGCAGCCTGTTGAAATCACATAAAGCCAGTCACAAGTGCTTTATTTAATTTCCTTTTCTTACCAGCATTGGAATCATCTGAGCTAACGTCAAGTGTTCACACACGACTGCAGTATTTTCAGCAGTATCATAATACCTTGCCTGCAAACCACATGAACTATGTACGTTAAAAATTATTGCTTAGGACAGATGGCGACTGCTATTTAAAGTAAAGGCCCCGATCTTGAAATAATTCAGAAAACTTACAACACCCGGTTCACATTGTGACGCAACAAATTTCCACACAAACGGCAGACCGGCTAGTTTGGTTTCCAGAGTAACGATGCATTTGTCGCCAATCTTTACTGAAACTGCCAAAATAAACAAATTGCAAAAATTAAAATTTTACATGAACTAGTCCTGTTTAGGCTGGTTTAATTTCATTTCAAATTTACAAAGTAGATGAGTATTATAGCAATATTTAGATTTCAATGAGAATGGACCAAAATTATATCAGGAAACCAAGTAAAAAATCGAGACAGTTTTACATAACTATGAAGTGCACGTTACCTCCAGTAATGAAAAGTGTTTCTTTATTTATTATTATTTTTTTTTTGAACGCCGGGATAAAGCTCCTTTGCCGTGACTTTGTAACCAGCAATTACTAATTCAGAGCCACTGTCTTGCTTCTGTAGTAGGAAGCGATTTATTTTCTCGGAATTTCTTCAATACCGCATGACGGCAGCTGTTACTGACTCGAACGTTGTGTCGGTAAGATCGTGAAGAGTCCCACCAACCGTTTAGGAATTTTGTCACAATCACGATACAGCTGTATAAAGCAATTTCGGCCCATCGGCCACTATATTTACGGCAACTCATTAGCCTGGTATCTTATGATTACAATACCTTTCCCAGTGGTTTGGTTGTCCATGTGCTGACGTAGATGATCCAGTATCTTATGCATAGGTGCTTCAACGCTTGGGTTTAGTTTCTATTACATAACACAGACAACACTACAGTATTCAACAATTGCCTAAGGCTTCACTCCGAGATGTCTTACCAAGTTTTACAAGAACCACTCACAGACTTTGGAAAAATCAACCTCACCAGTGTTAAACATCAAACTTAAAAGTCCCAATGGTGCCATTTGCTTATCGCTTCAATATCTTTATCGTAACAGGGGCATTTTAGTTCTACCATGGCTGTCATAAACAAATAAAAAAATTAACCAAATAAAAGAACAGGAGAGTGAAAAGAAAAGCAACGAATGGAAAAGAAAGAAAGAAAGAAAGAAAGAAAGAAAGGCAAAAAATGTACTGACCCGTGTCCTTTGCAAAATTTGGGGTTCATCAAGAATTTCAAGGTAAGTATCAACTGTATCTGTCAGCATGAATTCGTAGTTCTTAGAGGAACAGACAAACTTAAAAAGAAACGTTTCTCCAGGATGTAAAAACCTCTGCCAAGCTGTACTCTTTAATGAAGGCTTCCATCTACGACGCCATGATGTTTCTGCCGACATGATACAGCAATTTACTGTACTGTCAGCCTATCGTCTCCAAGTCTTCGATACCTTTTATACAGATAGCATATATTATTTAGAGTTACAAGTAACATCAGTCTCAGTTTTGATTCAGCTTGAGATCAACATATGGTTCACCTGGGCATTTGACAAACTCGCCAGTAAACTTCAGACTTGCCGTCTACACCGAAAACTCTGCCACAAGTAGAAACCTACATTTATAGCGGAAAGGATAACTTTCTTTGTTTTTTTAGTTACTCGCAAACTGTTTGACACGCGGGAAGCTCAACCTTCGTGATTGCTTCATAGAATAGCAAATATGTAGCCGGTGTGATTAAAAATTTTGACCCCTCCCCCAAGTCAATACTTCATTATAAAATTGTGACCCCATTATAAAATTTTGACCCCCCACCCACCTTTAAAAAAAAAACTTAATAAAATTGCTAAAAAAAAAAAAAAAAACAAAGGTGCGTTTCATCTAAAGATTACCAGCACATGTGATTCTTGCTCGTTTGGTATCTCTGTCTCAAGGTGAACTGTATTTTGGATTTAATTTTGTGAATCCGATTTGAAATGGCAATCAAGTGCATAAAATCGATGGTGATTTAATCACACGGATGCTTTATTGCAATTCCGTGCTTTAAACCAAACGGCGTTTTATCACCCTGAGTACATATTTGAATACGAGCATGGATAATCTAGCAATTAGACATTTGCAATTCGGCGCTTTGAACCAAAGGGTGCTTTCATAGCCTGAGTATATATTTGAACTTGAGCAGGGATGATCCAGTAGTTGGAAAATTGCAATTCGGCGCGTTAAACAAAAGGATGTTTCATTCTCTAGGTGCATATATGAAAATGAGCATGAATAATCAGTTCTGATTTTGCTAATTGACTTTGGTTGGCTATCATTTTACTATCGACTACTAACTGCATTTTATTTCAATATAATTTGATTGGTTCGTACAACCTGAGTTGGGGTCCAAAGTTCTTGTGCATTTTATTCGAAACACCCAAAGTGTGAATAGGCTTATACCTTAATCCGAGACGAATTCGGTCGAAACGCAAAAACTTTTCGGCGAAACTCCGCTAGTATGAGAAAGTATAGCTCCAAGAAGCGGTGCGCTAAAAAGTTTCCAGGCACCGCTTCAAAGCCTCGCTATATAACGATAAGCAAGTCAATGCGCTCGCTTTGAGGCACCCCTGTGGCTACTTTGTGCGAGATTCAACGACCCATAACTTTTTATTCGCATTTGCTAAAGGCCCTCACAGTACAACGGTAATCATATACAACTTCTGTGTTACGCTTTCTTTAAAATAAAATAATACGAAAATAACTCCAAATCTCCCGCAATAAATGACATTTGTTTGTATACATGGAGCATACTTTATTACGTGAAATAGTAATAATTTTTTTTTGCAATTATCCACCAAAAAAACTTTTAAATTGATATTTCGAAAAGAACCTAAACATAAAAGTCAAATATTGTTGGTGTACCAAATAAATTTAAACGTAATTCTGCATCTATCAACTATTTAATATATATTGTCCAAATAAACTATAACCCCTTTATTTAAATTTTCGGTCCCTCGACTTTGGTCACGTGACACTTAATGGCCAGAATGTAAACAAATATTTGACATGTGGATGCGGAAGCTAACTTTTCTGCACTTTTATGAATAAATAAAAGATATACTGCAGCTCACTAAAAACTGTGCCTGTTTTACAAAAAGGGCATATTGGGCATGAACTTTCTGTAGATGTTTGAATAATACGGGCTGGTATGCAGGATTCGTGCCTCAGAACATATGAAATTGACCCCTATTAGCGGAACAATGAAAGGCTTCGTAGCTCTGAAACAGAGATATACCATGTTATACAAGTCAGAGCTGCTCGGAGCTCGAGTAAGTACTCGTACGAATCCGCTTATTGCTGTGTAGGATAGCGCTGCCTATTGAACTGTTTGCTTAGCTGGATAAACGAAAATCACACTTATTGGCCAGATATCGAAACCGGGCCGTCGCGATCACTGTCGCTCGACAAAGCAGGCAAAAAAATATATATATATGTGTTAGACCCTTGATTTGTTTGTTTACTTATCGATAAATGTTTCAAACTCGTTCGTGATCCTATAGAGCACGGGAAATGGTCATAAATAGAGAAAATCAATGTCCGCCATAGTTTTGGGAGATACTTCCATGTTGTGGTATACTCGATACTGGAGGCGGTGACGCGGTACAAAAAATAGTGCCTTGTCGTCTCTGTTTCATGATGTTTTGTGTAAATATAATGTAATGAAATCATATTTAATGAATTTATAAATGTGTTACATAAAAGTTGAAATATAAATAATGTTGAAAGACAGCTTTAAAAGAAATGTATAAATAAGATATTCCTACGCCGCTGTGTTTACGTCAGAATGACGTCACTTAGGTATATAAATACTCGGGATATTCTGCAGTTCAGCAGAGTGTAATGGGCAAACCCAACTAAGACACTCCAAACTCCCCTCTGAGGAGCTAAATCACAACAGCCTAAGCTGAGCCACCAAGGCGAGAATAAGGGGCACACTTTAAAGTCTCCGCTGAGATCAGATAAGTGTACAGTATCCTCGTTGAGGTCGTCCCTTCTCCCCACTTCTCTGCCAGGCTATTGCATGTGGGTTTCGATGGTTCCCTGTCCTGGTCGGTGGCATCGGGCTGGGGGTTGTTTACTAGTTGGTTAGTTCGGGGGTTTGGATGTCTGTGTTTTATTCTTAGTAGTTGATAGATTAACTCTGACGTATGACGCTCCGTGTAGGGTTTAAATTGCAACGCTAATTGTAAAATATTGTTCGTTCTTCTGGAGAAATAAATAAATTAGATAACTGTTATCTTCTTCGTTTATGCCGTAAGGCGACTAGTTGGATTTATAGCCCACATCTACTGCACTCTCACCCCTTTCCAAATAACCTTCGGTTGGCGATAAAGTAGTGATCAACCGCAAGGTTACAACACTGGTAGCAGCGGTGGTTCTGAGCATGTAACACAACCTGGCTAGCGGCAGTTTTTTTTGCCTTTGGTTATAAGTACGGCTCAGAAAAAAGCACCCATACGTGTCCGATTGTTAGCCGCTCACGCTATGTTTAACGTTTCTGTGTTTCATCGTGAAAACACTGTGGTGGCAGCACATTTTTTTCTCTTAGCGGTGCAGTAGAATTCGTTTACGTTTCGTGCGAGAATTCGTTTACTAACACTTTGAAATATATTTTACTGCATACTGTGTTTAGCTGTATTTTTTCTAGTTTAGTTAGAAAAAAAAAACTACAGAACAGTGTCCATAAGTACACGTTTTACTTTGTAGTGTGAAAAAAACGACCCCAATTGCATAATGTCTCATCGGTCGCTTTCTCCAAGAGGGGAAGAGGGCGCATACGCCTGTAATTTCGACCCCTACAACGATAGTGACCCTGAGGTCATTCTCAATTTCCCTGGTGGGAGGGCTCCAAGTGCAGGTGACTCGTTCGCAAGGGCGGACACTGTTCCTATCGAACAGATGGGTTTGACTGCAGGGTCCCGGGAAGGTCTAGCTGACTGGCAAGAAAGGTCTGTGAGACAGGAGCATAATGCGTCCGTTTTGTCTCAGCACTCCGTTATCTCGGAGCGGTTAGACCAACAAGAGCGTCAGTTATCGCAATTACAAAGTACACTGGACAAGTTGGCAGGTATGCTGCACACAACTCAATCCCAGGGGAAGGAGCGTTCTTTTACGCCAGTACGCCCGGTAGGTCCAAGAAGACCCGAATTGGGAGTGGCGCGTAATGTTTTCCCCGTTCACCAAAATGTAGCTGGTTTTCCTGGAGCAGGGTGTATCCCCACACCGCGCTTTCAGGGGCCTAGGTTCTCTACACGGTTACCATGCCCAAATTCCCGTTTTGTCCCCGTACCGGTTACGGAACAGGTAAGGGTAAGTAGAGTCCCTGAGGTGGCCCGCCCCGTCCCTGGTCCTCGCGTTGCGTTGGCTGACCAATACAGGGACAGGAGAGGCGACTCACCGGTGTCCAGCTATAGTGGTAGGGAATCTCCTGTAAATCCCTTCAGACCGACACACATAAGCGATACCCGTAGGTGTCCCAGTGTCCCTGTGTCTGAAAGGGTGGTGCAGCATGATTGCGCAAGTGAGTCCGGCCGTCCCGCAAAGCAAAAGACTGTCATGCCTGACAAGTTCGACGGGAAGACGGCCCTGGCTGAATATCTGATTCATTTTGATATCTGTGCCAACCTGAACAGGTGGTCCGAGGTCCAGAAGGCTCAGTACCTCTCGGTTAGCCTCAAAGGAAACGCACAAAAGCTCCTGAGTACCCTTACTCCCGGAGAGCTATGTGATTTCCAGGCCATTACCACGGCCCTATCCGAACGGTTCGGTACGGAAGGCCAGTCTGAGTTGTACATGACCCAGCTCCAAACTCGGACCAAGAGTAGCAAAGAGTCCTACCAGGAGTTGGCTGAGTCGGTCTCCCGCCTTGTTACAAAGGCATATCCGACTGCTCCTACGGACATGGTCCATATCCTGACCCTTAGGCATTTTATCGAGGCCGTGACCGATCCCGACCTACGGATCAAGCTCAAGCTTGAAAAGCTACGCAATGTGAGGGACGCGGTGATGTTAGCCATCAACTTCGAGGCTATACAGAATGCCGAGAAGTCCCGCCCCACAAAGCGTCAGAGCGGGTCCGTACGGCAAGTGGTCGCGAGCCCCAAACAGCCAAAGAAAGGAGGGAAAGGATACAAGTCTCGTGCTCCTGACTCACCGGCTAGTGCAAAGAAGACAGTACAGAGACTGATCCAAGTCCGAGATATGTCTCAGACGTCTTCGGCACTCACCGAACTCTCTAACAAACTAGAACGGCTAGAGAGGTCTCAGGGAAATAGGCCCAGACGTAGGCCTCCCCCAAAGCGCCGACCGCGGTCTGAGGAAAGGTCCGGGCGCAGGAGGGCACACTCTAGAGGGGAAAGCTATGACTCCAATGACGAGAGGCCCACTCGTTCATATGAGTCCAAGCGCCCTCGTGACAAAGTGGAGTGCTACGTCTGTGGCGATCCAGACCACATCGCCCCTCGATGTCCAGAGAAAACTCGAAACAGTTCCCCTCAAAATGAGGCCCGGAGGGAACAAAATCCGGAAAACTGGTAGAGACTGGCGATTCGGGTCGCACCCCAGTCTCCCAATCTCCAAGACCCACTAAGGAGCATTTCGTGAATGCAAGTGTCCTTAAGACTGGGCTCGCTGGGCTATATGTGGAAGGACAAACCTATGATCAGTCCGTTGACATGATCATAGATACGGGTAGCAGCGTGACTATTCTCGCGAGCTCCGTTTTCCACAAAATATGCCCGGAGGTCCAGCCAAAATTGCTTCCCTTTCTCGACAAGCTTTATTTAGCCGATGGAAGCGAACTCCCGGTCTTGGGGATGACGGACATTCCGTTTCGGTTCGGACAAATGTGTGTTACACACGACACGGTTATAGCGGACATAGAATCTGAAGGTCTAATAGGGTTGGACTTTATGAAAGCCAACTCTTGTGAAATTAATTATGGCGAGAAATCATTCTCGATCAATGGTAAGCCCCTTTCGTTTAAGGAAAACACTGGTCAGTTTGTAAGCTGTCGCATTAGCGCAATTCAGACTGTGACCATTCCCCCACGGAGTGAGTATATAGTGCAAGGGAAAGTCCACAGTAGAGGGAAATTGGGTCCCTGCTCCGTTACGGAGCCGGTAGCGTCCTTAGCCCCTGAGCAAGGATTGGTGGCAGGCAAAGTCCTCGTCGACCCCAGTAAGGGATTTATACACCTTTGTGTTATAAATGCCTCGGACGAACCCAAAGTTGTTCTTAAGAACACAGTTTTAGCGGTCGCTCACCCGGTGATGAGCGTACGTGCGTTTCAGAACGCCGACCGCACCACTCATACTCCAGACACCAAACGTCATAATAAAAAGGGCGAAGTCCCCAGGCCAAACGTTGATGTTGTCAAGGAGGGACCCCTGTCTTACCATCTACAAGACCTTTTGGACCGTAGTTCGGCCGATTTCACGCCCGAACAATATGTCCGCTCTCGCAATTTTTTATTGGCTTACAGTAATGTGTTTTCTGCCGGAGGTACTGATATAGGCAGGTGTGACATTTTAAAACACACAATCCCTACAGGGGACAACAAACCTGTGAAATTACCCCCAAGGCAGATTCCTATACACCTGAAGGATGCTGTCAATAAAGAAATTGACCGATTGCTAGAGATGGACATTATTCGTCCCTCAGCCAGTCCGTGGTCCTCGTGCATTGTTGTTGTCCGAAAATCCGACGGCTCGATCCGTATCTGTCTGGATGTCAGAGCGGTAAATGCTCGAACAAAGCATGACAGCTTCCCGTTACCTCGAACAGACACTAGTCTGCAATCTATGCACGGTAGCAGATATTTCTCCACGTTAGACCTCTATGCGGGATTTAATCAAATTGTTCTGGACGAAAAAGATGCCTGTAAAACGAGCTTTTCGACAGAACGGGGTAGTTTTCAATATGTGACCCTTCCATTTGGTCTCCAGGGTGGTCCTGCGACTTGTCAACGCCTTATGCAAATTATTATGACGGGTTGTGAGGACCGGCTCATAATTTACATGGACGACTTGATCTCTCACGCACCCACGTTCGATGACGCTTTTTACGCGCTCGAGGAGGTCGCGTATAGGCTCTTCAAAGCCAATCTCAAGGTCAAGACCTCTAAATGTATCCTTTTTCAGAAGTCCGTGTCCTTTCTGGGGCATAGGGTGTCAGAAACAGGTGTAGCCACCTGTCCGGAGAAAATCCAGAAGGTCCGTGATTGGCCCGTGCCCACTAACCTTACAGAGGTAAAGGCATTCTTAGGCTTGTGCTCCTACTATAAGAGCTTTATTCCGCGTTACGGAGAAATGGCATACCCCTTGCATAAATTGTCCCAAAAGGATGTCCCTTTCGACTGGTCTCCTGAGTGTCAAGTCGCTTTCGACAAGCTTAAGGTTATTTTGTGTTCTAGCCCAATCTTAGCGTTTCCAAATGAGAACGATATGTTTATCGTTGATACGGATGCTTCCCTGCATTCGATCGGTGCCGTACTGTCCCAAGTCCAGAATGGCCAGGAGCGAGTTATCGCTTATGGTTCTAAGGTTCTGAGCAAACAGGAGAGAAATTATTGCACTACCCGTCGAGAGCTTCTAGCTATTGTGCATTTTGTCCCCAAGTGGAGACATTTCCTCCTGGCGAAGAAATTTCTGCTTCGTTCGGATCATGGCAGCCTGTACTGGTTATTCAATTGGCGCAATCCCGAAGGACAGATTGCCCGGTGGCTGGAGATTTTGGGCCCGTTTGATTTCGAAATCCAACACCGAAGCGGGACTAAGCACGCTAACGCGGATAGTTTAAGCAGAATACCGTGTTCCCAATGTGGGAAGGGAGTCGAAAGTGACGAAAACGATAGATCTGAGGATTTACGCGCTAAAGCTAGGCGAATCCTCGAGACTATTAAGTCTCAACAAACTCAGAACCGGACAGGGCCGAAAGGAAAATCCCCCGTAAAAGGTCCGAAGGTACACCAAATAGGTCAAAATGTGGCAAATGACCACGCCTACGCTCTTCCAAACACTTCCACGACTCACAGCGAGTCCGACGACGCAATTAGCGGGCCGTCACGTCCTCCGCAGGGTGGGCAAATTCATGCCGCTACGGATATTTCCGCAAATGGCTCACAAAATGCCCAGCCAGACGGACAGACGGACGCTGGTTGGCTCCGTGGATACTCCAAAGAAGAGCTTAGTCAAATGCAACAGGCTGACCCCAATATCGGGTTTATCCTAAAAAAGGTGCTAGCCAAAGAATTAAAACCCCCTTGGGAGGAGGTATCTCCCTACAGTCCGGCTATTAAAGCCCTTTGGTCCAACTGGGACAGACTAAAAGTCGTGGAGGAGGTACTATACCGGAAGTTTGAGAAAGATTCCCAAGTGTCGTGGCAATTGGTTCTGCCGAGCAGACTAGTCCAAACCGTTCTGGCAGCCTTGCATGATGGGCCCCAGGCTTGCCATTTAGGTGAAACTAAAACTCTCGGAGCGGTGCAAAAGCGCGTCTATTTCTACGGCTATAAACAGGCTGTTATAGATTGGATGCGAAAATGCCATACATGCAACGCCAAAAAGCCTAGCCCTAACACTAAGCGCGCTCCCCTAATAAATTATGTTTTAGGCGCACCTTTGGAAAGGATAAATATCGATATTGCCGGTCCTTTTCCGCCCAGCCAAGGTCACAAGTACATTCTGGTCATAGGGGATTCCTTCACGAAATTCATAACGGCCTCGCCCATGCCCGATATGAGGGCTGAAACGGTAGCGGAAATTCTAGTTCGCGAGTGGATCCTTATATACGGGACTCCCCGTATAATCCACAGCGATCGCGGAACCCAGTTCACGTCCAATGTATTCAAACAACTTTGCAAATTATTAGGGGTTCATCAAACGTTAAACTCCGCGTATCACGCGAGAGAGAATGGAATGGTGGAGAAAATGAACGGCACTATCGAACGCCTACTCGCCATGACCGTTAAAGAAAATCAGACTGATTGGGCCGCGAAACTGCCATATGTAGTATCGGCGTATAGGGCCACTCCCCATAGGTCCACAGGCCTGTCCCCCAACCAGATGATGTTCGGTCGGGAAACTGAAATGCCTATTGATCTCATTATCGGTAGACCAAACGACCCTAATCCTATTACTTATGGTGAGTTTAACGAAGCTCAGCGCGACAATTTCGAACAAGCGTACGAAATCGCACGTCAAAATTTGAAGCGAGCTGCCGAAACACAAAAACGTTACTATGATGTCAAAGTTAAAGGATCTAAATTGCCCGTCGGAACAAGAGTTTGGTGTCATTTTCCACAGAGGAAAGTCAGACTTTCGGCCAAATTGACCCGTCAGTGGCAAGGCCCTTTTACCATTGTAGAAAACGTGGGAGATGTTAACTATAAAATACGCCTAAACCCGCGGAGTAAGCCAAAATTGGTCCATCGTGACCGTCTGAATGTCTATCGCGGTCCTAATGATGTGCTAAATCCCCCAATCCAAAGAGCAACTTCTCCCGGTTCCATGACGTTAACAGCGTCCGAAACCCAGGATGAAGCATCTCTGCCCGAAACTCTTCCCTACGGTGACACCGGCAATAAATCAGAATCAGGGAGTAGCTCTGGGTTCAGTCTTAGAAACAGACGCACGGCCCATAAAACACGGTCAGGCCGTACAGTTCGCCATCCCCGTGGCTTTTCAGATTTCTCAGATCTTAGTAGCTAAAAAAAAAAAAAAAAAAAACCCACACGAAATAACGCCTATCAATTCTAAATTGTACAGCGTTTACTGTCTTTTTGCTTTCAAAAAAAAAAAAAAAAAAAAAAGATCGGTCAGTGCGATTCAAGCCATCTGGCTTGTGTTGTAAATTTTATTAATACAGCTATATGCACAAAGCTCCATGGTGTTCCAAGCTGCTAACGAGCGCAGCTGTACTTAACATATGTAAATGAGGTTCCAAAATCTATTGCTTCTGGATGCTCCTGACCGAGGCTTTTGCATATTAATCCTTTCATCACACCCGCCCTCTCTACAAGTGGATAGGCTAACCATTGTCCAAGCCAGGGAGGTCATGCAGTTAAATGTCTTAGTGGGGTGGTATAAAAAGAGCGTGTTTTTCTTGTTCGGTCTCATTGCTTTTAAAGGTCACTTAGACTGCTAAAAAGAAAGCGCTAAAACAAACAAAAAAAACAAAAAGTACACCAAAGGTCCTTTTCAGACCAGGCACTTTTTCAGTTCGGATAAAATTATAAATATAAGACAAGCGATGGCTGGACTTATCAAGAATGTAGGCATTTTCAATTTATTGCGTTCCCTGTTAAAATAAATAAATAAATAAAACTATATATAAAGATATATATTTTACATTTATGTTACGGGGAGGCATTAATTTCCTGTCTTTCCTTTTGCTTGACGCAAATTAGGGAGTTAAATAGCGGATTTCGAATGTAAGTTATGTTTCATTTTAATGCGGTCGCGAATTTATATGTGCTTTTTATGTGTGTGTTTGGCAGTATTTTGGCAAACGTGAGAAGCAGGTCTGTGTTATCTGCGGAGTGACGGCCAGGAATCAGCGGGAGTTGCGAGCACACTGCCAGGTGTCCCATCCCCGAGACCTGTGTTATTGGTTCTGCCCCTTTTGCGAGCACTCGTGCCCGCTTCAATCAACGTTATGGAACCACGTCAACAAGTGCCACAGAGGGTTGGCCAAATCCCAAGGGCTTCGAAAGAAGGATCTGCGTCAAGGCCGTCCTAGGCCGCCTACGCAAGCGCCACTCCCCCTGCCCTTGGTGAACCCCTCAGATCCATTGGCATTAGACGGCCCATCCCGGCCGCAGAACCTCGATCAGTCTCTCATCCAGCCGCTGATTGTTCCGCCGGCCCCAGAGGCACCGCCCACGGTTAAGGCTACGCCCGACGCACAGGCAAGCACCATTTCTACGAGACCCCCCTCTCTCCCACTCCCACTAACTCCTTCCCCGTCGGGGCCCATTGATACGTCCTGGGATTTCGACGAGAAATTACCTGAACTCCCGTTTGACGTGACGGCGGAGCCGGATGAGGTGAATAGTGCCCTTATGGAGGCACCGGCCCCTGTGTTAGAGCCCTCACCTAACACCGTTGCGCCGTCACCGTCGGCAACGCGTCAGATAGTTCAGGTTGAGCCTGGGCAGCGGCTGCCCATCATTTACGAGATAGAATTACCGTTGCCCCGAGAAAACGTTTCGGACGTTATACGGTTAAAATTCGTGTGGGAGCCGGAAACCCACAACCTCGTTCTTTCCAAGTCTCAGTGAGTTTCAAACTCCAAATCGCGTTTCTCCCCCCCCCCCCTCCTCGTCAGTCCGACACGCGTATGCAGGCGTTGTGTCCTGGGTTTTGGAGCTTTCCCATGTAAAAAAAAAAAAAAGTGGATTTTCCTATTTGATCTAAGGTGTTTGGGCCGTTTACACCCAAATTCCTGCCCCCCCCCCTCATCGGTGTCCGTGACTAGTCACGGGGGGCAAAAAGATGTTCTGGTGGTCAAGACGTCAACGCGGAAGTGCTGCAGTCCCTTGGCATCCAAATCAATAGGATGTCAAGGAGGTCCAAAGGGAACGACCCCGTGCGAGCGACCAGGCTCAATCGGAAGTAGCGTGGAAATACGTCCCGCTAACAAACAGTTCGCAGCAACGCGAGCAACAATTCCAGCGTCTACAGTCGAACATCAAGGATTGTGATTCATATTCTATGTATTTATAAATAAGCAACTTAGTATTTTGACTTGCGTCTCAGGCCTGTTCTTTTCATGCCAGTCAAATGCTTTAGCAAAAATGTAATCGTATTTTAGCTTCTTCTTTGGAGGGGGAGAGAAAACGAAAAAAAAAAAAAGCATTTATAACTCTTTGGCATGTAAAGGCAGAGCTGTCAGGTTAGTCAAAATTGCCGTTGCTGAAAGGATACTTAGTGCAAGCAGCGTGCCTAGTGTGGAACGTTTTCTTATGTATCCCTGGGTACAAAGAGTATGTTGAATTCTATGTTTTTCTTTTCAGTTATACATGTTTTGTATTGAATTCTATGTTTTTCTTTTCAGCTTAATATGTTATGTAAAAAAAAAAAAAAAAAAAAAAAAAAAAAGTGTTCATAGCTTTGTGCTATGCTAACGGTGTGTAACACGGTGTTACAGTGCACACGTGTATAGGCCGTCTTATAAGAGGTCATTCTGATGGTAGTTCAGTTCAGCAGTCTCGTGATTGCCGGTGAAATTAAAATTGTGAAAAAAAAGCTTTTATTATAAAAAAGGGTTTTATCTGAAAAAAAATTTGCATGATCCACACACCGGCCTCTGTGGCCGTGATCGTATAGTGGTTGTCTCGTTCTGGTTAACGTTTTATATTTTTACTGTGCTGAAGTTCGGTGGTTCGACCCCCGGCACGGGCACTCAAAAGTTTAGATTTTTGCGTGCTGGTAGCTATCCGCAAGAATGGTATATTCTGCATATAAATAAAGTGAAGTGCATATGCTGGGGTGTAAATTCCCAATGTCAGAAGACAAGTGTGTTTCTGTGTATATTAGCCAAGAAAATCTCGGTTTCTCAAGTGCTAAACTAAAGTGTTGACATCAGGTGCGTTATGCACTGGCCCAGCTAAATTAATTCAGTATTGGGATTAAGTACATTGTGGTTGCTTTGGCAATAAGGTGCTGTGTACTCGTGGAAAGGCGATACACTAGTTATGTTTTTGCATACGAGTGCACTACGAGTGTATTTATTCGTTTAATATGTCCTTTTCTACAGTCCTTCTGAGTTTAAATCCACGAACAATGTTTCATGTATAATATATGTTCTGTATATACTTGAATATTTCGGTTTTCTAGCTTTATTATCGTGAAAATGTCGGAAGAATGTTTCTTCCGTAGTGTCGGTTTTTTTATGAATGAACTGTTCGTAGTAAACAGTTGTAGCTTCTCATTGGTCGGTACTGAAAGTAGTGCGTCTGTAGAGCCCGCCCACTTTACTAGTAAGAAAAGAAGGGTTCTAAACCAACTTTCATCCCGAAAAGTAATTTTTATATAATAAATGCATCACGATTTTATATTGTGTGTCCGTGTGCACAGTTACAAGGAAGTTAAGTGTTTCGAAGGCATTTATGTTTCACAATATATTAAATTTAACATTTGAACAGCATTAACTTCTTGAATTTGTCTTCTTGCGTGTTTTATAAAACCAAAAGCATTAATCAGTTGTAAATGGAGACATTCCTGTTATTAAGGTTTAAGATTATCCGTTCGACCTGTGGTCTCTCTTTTTTATGAGGGGGATAGTGTTAGACCCTTGATTTGTTTGTTTACTTATCGATAAATGTTTCAAACTCGTTCGTGATCCTATAGAGCACGGGAAATGGTCATAAATAGAGAAAATCAATGTCCGCCATAGTTTTGGGAGATACTTCCATGTTGTGGTATACTCGATACTGGAGGCGGTGACGCGGTACAAAAAATAGTGCCTTGTCGTCTCTGTTTCATGATGTTTTGTGTAAATATAATGTAATGAAATCATATTTAATGAATTTATAAATGTGTTACATAAAAGTTGAAATATAAATAATGTTGAAAGACAGCTTTAAAAGAAATGTATAAATAAGATATTCCTACGCCGCTGTGTTTACGTCAGAATGACGTCACTTAGGTATATAAATACTCGGGATATTCTGCAGTTCAGCAGAGTGTAATGGGCAAACCCAACTAAGACACTCCAAACTCCCCTCTGAGGAGCTAAATCACAACAGCCTAAGCTGAGCCACCAAGGCGAGAATAAGGGGCACACTTTAAAGTCTCCGCTGAGATCAGATAAGTGTACAGTATCCTCGTTGAGGTCGTCCCTTCTCCCCACTTCTCTGCCAGGCTATTGCATGTGGGTTTCGATGGTTCCCTGTCCTGGTCGGTGGCATCGGGCTGGGGGTTGTTTACTAGTTGGTTAGTTCGGGGGTTTGGATGTCTGTGTTTTATTCTTAGTAGTTGATAGATTAACTCTGACGTATGACGCTCCGTGTAGGGTTTAAATTGCAACGCTAATTGTAAAATATTGTTCGTTCTTCTGGAGAAATAAATAAATTAGATAACTGTTATCTTCTTCGTTTATGCCGTAAGGCGACTAGTTGGATTTATAGCCCACATCTACTGCACTCTCACCCCTTTCCAAATAACCTTCGGTTGGCGATAAAGTAGTGATCAACCGCAAGGTTACAACATATATATTGTTATAAAAAAACTTACAAATATTTCTACTTCCTGTTTACTTTTGTTTCGATAAAAAATAAATAGAAGGAGTGGTATTCTGCTATGTCCTTATTTTTAAGGATGTCCTTATTTTTAAAAATAAGGATAAACAAGCTATTCTGCTCTATCCTCAAACTTAACAAAGTCTTTTAAAAATAAGGATAAAAATTAAGGATGAACCATATAATCTCAAGAATAAGGACGTCATTAAAAATAAGGACAGAGCAGAATACCACTCCAGGTGTAAAAAGCGACTACTGGGATGACGACGGTATGAAACCAGAGGCGCAGTTCGTTTTATATATGCAAAAGTGATATGCTTCGAAAAGTAAAAAACGTCTCGTTAACATTCACATTTAACAAAACTTTAATGGTGATCAGCACAGCAACTGATATTTTAGTGCAATAAACAAACTTGAGAGGAGGTGTGGGGCACTTGGTCTTCAAACTCGTCGGAATGTTTAGTTCAATGTAGAACTAAGTAAAAGGAATAGCTATAAAAACTGCGTGATTCGAGAAGATCGCTCCTGAAATGCTGAATTATTAAAAATCAAACAGATCGACTGAGATAAAATGTAATTCAATGATTATTTAGCTAAATCCCAATTCTTAAAAATGTTTATTGTGAATGACAGTTGGCACCCATTCCAACGCAAGCCAGCAAACGAGAGAGAGAGAGAGAGAGAGAGAGAGAGAGAGTTTTATAATTTTGTCTTGTATATGTTATATATTGTAAAAATTAGGCATTAGCAAGACCGCAAAATTTCGACTTTACTAATAATAATATAAAGCCAAATATTTGTTATTTTTTATTTTATGCATGATAGTATATGATGTCTTAAGCAGCCTTAAATATATACATGAACGCTGTTCCTCCTTCTATAGGCCATAAACGGCTCTTCTGTGCTCCCATACCCAAATGTAGTTCGCGTTCTATAAGTTCTGTAGTTAGAGGCCAAATTTTAGACACAACGTATGTTTAATTTTTAAGTAATTTTAAGTACCGTACGAAGTAATTTTTTTGCATTTTTGTTATTTGTGTATTTAAAGTATTTCCAGGATTAGCCAGGAAAGACCAGAGACAGATATGTTAGGAACAGTTGATATACTTTAATAGTTAGGTAATAGTAGTGTTCGAGATGGTGGTTAACATGGTATTTATTACCTTTGTTGCATGCTGTTCTTCGCATATTTAAAATTGTTCTAATTTTCAGACTGGTTGGCTGGTTTACAGACTTCCAGCATTTGATCTAAAAAGAAAATTTTAGGAACATGGGAAGACAGGTGTAAACTGGATTATTTTGTTTCTATAGATTTTTGAAAGATAAAAGTCGCAAATTTATCTAAAAACGGATGGGTTAGAAGAAATCTAGGCTAATTTTTGGATTTAAATTTGCATGGAACCGCACAAATTAGGTAACTTTCCTCGATATATATATAACCGGCTATAAATAGTTTATCGACATGGACCCTGATCGTAAAAGATAAATCTTTATAACGAAATACCAGTATCTTACATTTAAATCGAGACAAACCGTTCGGACCATATGTTTGGGATTCGCTCCGTAAGAGAAGATGCATTAAGGATAGCTTCGTGACTTGAAATTTGACCTGGATTTCCAGGATAAACAGGCCGCTTGAACTGCTTTATCTCTTATATCGGTAGATACATGACGATTTCACCCTATTTTGGTACCCTAGCCATTATATATATATATATATATATATATATATATATATATATATATATATATATATATATATATATATATATATATATATATATATATATATATATATATATATATAGTTTCTTCAAAATCATTTTATTAGTAAAATATTTGGTAGACGTAGAAGTAATCGCTATTGTTATTCAGTATCTTTGACATTGGTAACGCGGTCCAGCAAATATTTTTCGGTGCTAGATAACTGCTAGATTGCTAACTATGTTTATAATGTTTTCCCCACCAGTATCATGGCGTTTCTGGTGCAACCCCTTTTCTGAAGCTAGAAGCAAACTTGTATATATTTTGTCTTTTGCTATTTTTCATGTTTTGGATGGATTTCTGGTTGGCAAAGAAAAATGTCTAATCTTTTTATCTTTTGAGAAAGTATGTAATGACGGATTTTTCTTTAATGTCAAATAATGTGCGTGGCCTGCGAAACTCTGCGAAACGCCATAAAATCCTAAGCTACATACGTAAGTTTGACACAACAGTTACTCTTATCCAAGAGTCACACTTACTAGCTGAAGACTTTAGGTATGGGGAAAGAGGATCTTCAAACCAAACTGGGGTCGAGGCGAAATCTTTTTAACCCGGGAACTGATCGTTCATGTGGTCAGATTATTTTACTTAGAAATGATTTAGACATAATCTCACATGATATACTTATCCAAGGAAGATGTCACAGATTGTTGATTAAACGTTTTGACACTTTATTGAACATTTTCAATATTTATGCTCCTAATAAAGACGCAGAGCACATTGTGTTTTACCGGGAACTGCAACAAATATTGGCATGTACCACAAAAGCCGATTATGCTATTCTAGGAGGTGATTTTAATCTGGCCTTGCAACACAAACTTGACAAAACGGGCGGGCTATTTACTAAAAAGCGTAGTCTCGACGTACTTCACGAAATTGTCGACGATTGGCTATTAGTAGATATTAATCGTTACTTAAACCCAAATAACAATATCTGGAACCAGCCCACACTCTTAGTTAAATGCCGACTAGATTATTTCTTAATTTCTAAAACTCCTGTTTAAAATGTGAATGACGTTAAAATTATACCCAGCCTCCAATCTGATCGTCAAATTGTTCACGTAAAACTTAAAATTTCCAAAGAAATCAGTGGGCCCGGTTTTTGGAAGCAGAATAATAGCATTGTTGAATAAGAAAAATATCAAACTGAAATGAAGGTTCTAACTGATAAAATTTGGAATGAAAATTCTAACTGGAAGACCTAAGTCTAAGATTCGATTTTCTGAAATGCCGCATTAGATTATACTCACGTAGCTATTCTATTGAAAGAGCCAAGCGTTTTAGAGAGACAGAGCTTGAAACTCTCGAAAAACTAGCAGTCATTGACGAAAAAATAATATCTAACTCCACGTCAAATGATGACATCGATCAACATCAAAAACAAAAAATCCTACTAGACGACATTTAAGGAATAAAGTGCAAAGGGGCTTGGATCAGGTCTCGGATTGATAAGATAGAACTTAACGAAAAAAACACTAAATACTTTTTTAACCAAGAGAATGAAAGCTTTGATAAAAAACTCTCCACAGGCTAAGACTTGAAACCGACGACGTTATCACTGACAAAAAAGGCATCTTAAAAGAACTGCAAAATTTTTATCAACAAATTTTTACGAGTAGACATGAAAATAATAACACGCATCCGACCGCACTACTGCCAAATGTACAGGGACTAAACCATTTATCTGATGTCCAAAGAAAACTGTGTGAAGGAGACTTGACGTTAGCTGAATGTCATAATGCCCTTAAATACTCTAAAAATAATAAATCCCCTGGTTTTGAACGGTCTATCCGTGGAATTTTATCAACAGTTTTGGATCGTTATAGGACCAAATTTGGTCGAACCATTGAGCTAATGTAAAATAAGGGCAGCCTTGCCATTTCACGAAGAAGGAGTTAAATAACGTTAATACATAAAAGGGGAAAAGACGAAGAAAATATAAAAAATTGGCGCCCCACTTCTCTTCTAAATACGGATCATAAGATTATGACTAAATGCCTAGCCCTCAGACTCGAGAAAGTGATAGATCAATTAATACACGAGAATCAATCATGGTTGTTAAAAGGAAGATTCTTTTTAAGGGCATAATATTTATCGAGGATATTATTGAATATGCAGACGTTAACGATATGACTGGCATATTAGTACAATTTGACTTCCAAAATGCTTTTGATTCAGTAGAATGGAACTTTTTGTTTATGTGTTAGAGCATTCTGGCTTTGGTGTTGATTTTATAACATGGATAAAATTAGTATACACAGACATTTTTAGTTGCATTATAAACGGGGGCTACACATTGGTTTCAATTGACACGAGGCTTGCTTCAAGGCTGCCCTTTGTCAACACTCCCTTTTCTCTTAGTAGCTGAAGTATTAGCGCAACTGGTCCGGACAAATCAGGAACTAGAAGGAATATCTGTGAACACCAAATTTTTCAATTTGGTAACGATGCAACATGTTGCTTGAAAAACGAACGGTCACTCGATTTTCTCTTCAAAATTACTACTCTATTTGAAAACTATTCCGGTTTGAGACTTAATCTTGATCAAACTACCATGATATGGTTAGGCCCATGGAAAACAAAATCAGATAACCGATTTAACCTTAAAGTCGAGAGGGGTTGTTTTGATGTGCTTGGCACACGAGTTGGTAGGGGCATATGCGATAAACTAGATGTGAACTTCGACAGTAGACTTAAAAAGATAGAAAAAAATCAATATCTGGAGCGGCACTCATATGTCTACACAAGAGCGAATATTAATCAGTAAAATGCATGGCATCTCAAATTTGGTGTATCAATTGACTATGTCTCTGCCGAGCCCAAACGCTTTGTATATTGCCCAAAAACTTATCTCAAACTTTATTTGGAACGGAAAACAACCAAAAGTGAAACACTCCTCTGTTATTAATGCCTATGAACTTGTGGGGCTCAAAGCGGTAGATATTTTTACGATGAAAGAATCCTTGAGTACTGCATGGGTAAGAAGATTATGGCAAAAGAAACAATGGAGTAATGTTATTGGCCAATATTTTAATAAATATGGCGGGTTCAGATTTCTTATGAATTGTAACTATGATATTAAATACTTAAATATACCAGAATTTTATAAAGCAATATTCGAAGCAGCTTCAAAAGTATTCATAAAACCAGTATGTAAAGAAATAATTTGGAATAATAAATATATTATTATTGGAAGTAAACCGGTTTTTTATGAAACATGAAAGACGAAAGGAATTGTGTTTGTACAGAATCTGAGATGCCAGGATGGTAACTGGCTTACATATGAACATTTGTGTACAAAATATGAACTGAAATTTTTTTTTGCAATTTAACGGTATTTTGAGTGCCATCAAACATACTACCCATGGTAAAGCTACTCTTGCTGAGGAGAATTTTGAATCTGTGCCTATTTTAGATTTTGATAGTCCATTGTTTACTACTATTAACTACAAAATAATAAATATGACAAATACTAAATCAAACTACTATTACCAGCGGCTCTTGAAATTCCGTTGTGAAACCCCCTCCTCTTATATTAAATGACAAGAAGAAACTAGCATACCTAATTACACAATTTCAAATTCAGTTATTTACGCTAGATCCACAACGAGAGACGGAGCTTCTATCTTTTCACTTCAAAATGATAAACCGTTTATTAAGCACAACTAAAAATCTTTACCTGTGGAATTTAAGGGATACTCCTTATTGCAATCTTTGTTGCGATAATCAGATCGATGATATTACACATGCACTTGAAGACTGCAGCTGGACTTGCGATAAAGTGCAGCTAGCATTAAGTCGGTCTGACCCACAAAAATTTCACTTTGGTAATTTGGACTCAAATTGTTGGTTGTTTGGAGTTGAAAATGCGAGACTTAACTTAATTATTCTCATTTTAAAACGATATCTCTGCTCGGTGAGATTTCGAAAAGACGTATTTTCAATGTCACGTTTGATGATTGAAATTTTTATTACGATCTTGGCTGATAAAAATTCAATGTCACCTACTTCAATACTAAATGGACTAAGTTTCCAAACTTAATCGCTGAAAGCTTGCAATTTGGAGGTCAGTATTTAGTCTGACTATAACCGTGATTAAGCTTTAAAATTTAATGTTACCACGTTCTTCTTTTTTTCTTTTTGCGAGACAAATATCTGTGGGTTTATTCGGGGCTAGGGGAGGTTAGGGATTGGAGCAAAAAACAAAAAATGCACGCTGGGCATGTTTTGCGTTCATTCCTGATCTAATAAATAATAAAAACTACGATATTGCTATTTAACTTGTTTGTAGCATAGGTAATTGTAATTAATTGAATAACAAATTACAAAAAAGATAGTAAAGTAAAAAGTTATGCTTCAATACACACATATAAATGTATGTGTGTAAGTGCGAGTACGTCTGTCTACGTATTGATGTTTCCACGGTATATGTGGTGAATCTACGTGTGTTTCTAGTGTGTGTTTTTATATGTACGCATATATTCCTTTATATTTCTATGAATGTTAAATATAAAACTTGAAACAAGTTGCACCTTAAGTGTTGTTTGTAACATTGATCTCCTGTACATTTAATCCTTAAACCCATTTTCAATTGTCAGTGTATATGTTGTTGATATGTTGATTTATTAGTTAAATAAAGAGGACAGCACAGATACAAAAAAATAGGGCTCGTCCCGATTTAAAAAATTTTTTTTGGGATATTGGAAATCAATAACCTATCTTGTTGCTTGTTATCTCTTTTTCGACAACCGGCAACAATCATCGTTGCTGCATTAACAGCACGTATTTAGACCTAACATATCGCAACGATGAGGGGAGGTTGGTGGTGATCACCGAGTGATGGCTTCTATGTTTACAAGATACTTGACTAAAAAAATGAACTTTAAGAAATTAAAACTTTCAGTATTAATTTTGAAAATATCTGTTTGCAGACTAGGAAGGACATGTTTATTTGCCAAAGCGTCTACGAGATCTGATTTGTTGTTGTGTATGTATGGTTTTTTGTTGTTTTTTTAATATGAGGCAGAAAAAATTTATTAGCGCGATAACAAGAAAAAGGTAGGATTTTACTGAGAATATGTCGAGTAATAAGATCCGTAGCAAGTGCAGCAGACTGAAACCCACACTGCTGAAATGAAAACAGGCATAGCAGGCAGTGAGAAGCGAATACCTTATCTCGTCAAGCCGCATGAAACAGATTTAATCAGACGTTCAGGAGACAAATACACGTTCCTTTTAGAGCAAATAGCTAATCCCTTATGCAGATTAACTGCTTCGTGTAAGCCTGCTTAGGTTGCTGCTACGGTGTTTCCATACAGTGAGAAGGACCTTGATGAATCATTGATTCAGCAGCAAGAAATGAATCCACACTATGCAGATTAGCTATTAAATCGGTTGTTTACTCTTGTAACTAACATGGCATAAAAGTATTGGTCGTAGCCCAGCAAGTGAAGAAAAGAAGATTGCTGTACGAAATTCATTGGAGCAATCCGAAAGCTCAAAGAAGGCTTAAGTAAAATAGACTGTTTGTCTGTCAAGCAATTTTTGTTGGAAAACCAGGCCACATTCGAATATCGAACAAATTCTCCAGCGGCCAGCAATATGCCTGGGAACGATTGATTTGATTCGTTCGAAATGCTGTAGCAAATTTGCTCTTACAAATTGGAACACAATTAGATGGCGAAAGTCTACATACGTTCTTAGCCGACGTTTCTGCAATTATCAACGGTCGGCCGCTATCATTAGAAAATATTTCCGATACAAACCATCATAAACCTCTTACACCCAATCATCTTCTTACGCAAAAGCGTAGAATTATAGTCTCACCTCCTGGTTGTTTTCAGAGAGACGATATATACTCTGTCAACCTCTGGCGACGAGTCCAAGCCCTCGTCAATCACTTTTGGAATCTGTGGCACACTGAATATGTTCATATATTCCAATCTCTTTGAAAATGGATTCGACCCCGTCGGATTTTTTCAGTCAATGACACTAAAGACGACCAGCTCCCTAGAAACGGTTGGCGTTTAGGTTGTATTAGTTAGACATGACTGTCTTCTGATAGTCTCGTCAGAAGAATTAGACAGTTCTGGCAAGCGAGTTAACAAATTGTCTTTTATTGAGCGTCCCACAAACAAGTTGATATTGCTACTCTCTGCAGTGAAGCAGGTGTAAATGTAATGTCCATATCACTGGGGAGACGAGATTCTCTGCCGAGTTGTTCTTGTCCTGATCTGTTATTTCATTTTCATGATCATGTGATACTGATACTGATATTCACATGAATAACTTAATACATTACTATATTTATAATTATGACTTAGTGTTTCTATTGATTTCACTGTTTATGTACTGAAACTTATCTATGGAGATAATCCATGTAACTTTTTATCACTTAACTTAATAACAAGACTTAACTGTGTGACGGCCGGGAAGGTGAGGAAATAGGAAGGCGAGGCTATTTTTACACTTTATTGTTAAAGATCATCTGAATGGAAAACACATAACAAAGATTCTATCACACGGTTTGAAGATACGGAACAAAAGATAATTTTCTTTGACAACTTTACAATAATGTATAAAACCCAGTGAATACCTTTTTAAAGTTTACGTATTTACTTTTGCTTGAATATAAAACAAAAGAAACAAACACAATATTTACCTACAATGGCTCGACTAAATCTTTAACCTGTCTTATCGGCATGTCTCTCAAGTGCAGAAGAACTAAACGAGAAATCTGTTTAGTTGAGCTTTACACATCGAAATCTTTAACACATGTTCAAGACTAAGTCCGGTCTGCGACCAAGCACAAATTTTATTTTTCAAAAATAAATAACGCAAAAATATTGATGGGAAGGGAACACCCATTTATTACCCAGAGGGGATGGTCATTCGCTACAAGGAGAGAGAGAGAGAGAGAGAGAGAGAGAGAGAGAGAGAGAGAGAGAGAGAGAGGCTGTTCAAAGGATTTATGAGCATGGCTAACGACGACATTAAGACGACTGCCACGATACCCAGTGAAACATTGAGACTGAAAGAGCGCATTGCGTATATACTACTATGCTTACAACGACGCATGCAGCAACAAGCAACGAGTGGTGCGACCAGCAGCAAAATGATACGACCTATAGACGATTGGGTAAGATGTAACACGATATGTGGAGTGATGCACCGACGTAGCACAGCCTGTGGCGAAGCGTCGACGTGTAGCAGTGTGCACGGCATCACGAAATAAAGACGACAGTCACATGATAATTATGCGTGGCGAGATGCAACTACAGGACACCGAGTACAGCGCGGCGCAGCGCGGTGCGTCGATGCGTAGTGGTGTGTATCGTATGTCACAACTCATAGTAACACCTCGCCTGGTGGAGACTGTGGTGAAATGCAATGACATGACACCAAATAGAGAAGTGTACCGAAGTGGGGGGGGGGGTGCTGTTGCTGACTTGCCCGCTATACCATATTTTGGGGAATATAGCTGAGGATTGCCGATACCTTGAGGAGGATAAGCCCTTGTACATTAAAATATATCACTCCCATCGTTGTTATAAGTCGACAAGCGGCAATCAAAGGCGAGAGTGGTACAGAACAGTGCTACTCAGTCATAGAGATGGGTGTGAACAACGGAGGATGCAAACACGAAGTTCGTAACATCTATGCGTTCTACACTCTACAATGGGCTGGGAAGTAACAACCGAAAATCAGTTTTTAACACCAATCGTCCAACCTAAATTGTCGGAATCAGCAATGTTAAGCAAACATACCCAGTCTGTAACAGAGTAAGATAAAAAATGTAAACATACACATACTAATTGAAAATAAACAAAATCCAGCAAAAGTATTCTATTCACCTTGAAATTGGTCAGACATTTTATAAAAATTATCAGAGCTCTAACAACACAGTTTGCAGCAACACGATCGGTTGTTGAACGCTGATTACGTGCTGATAATGAAGTGGCGCAAATTGGCTGCTGGTTGTTTCCAACGAGATAAACAGTAACAGGACAGGTCCTTGTATTTGTCGGTAGTTTATCTAGAAAAAATATTTATGGATCGCGACACCAACATTAAAGGCATTGATTATCAAGAACGATTGTTACGTATAATAGAAACAGATATTTTCAAAATTACAAATGAAGGCTAACTATGTGAGCAGGACTTTCGATTTGATTTTTAGCGTAACAGATTGCGTAATCTGTGTCATTTGAGCAACCGCTAGAGAATTTAGCTTGATTTTCACTCATCAGCATGCGGTAGAAACTCATGTAGTAACTTTTGTTGTCCAGCTAAGCATTGGGGAACTGGACAACGTTAGAGATTAATTTTGAACTCATATACATGTTCACATCCGGGGTAACTTCCTTAGCTGACGATTGACCTTTATTTTCTAAAGCCAACTGTCCTTTGGCCACTTTTATCTTGGAAAGGAAACTGTTTAAACTGCAGTCTCTACACAGGATAAATAAGTCGCCTCTTCGCTGTCTTTTCCTTGTCCTTGATTTCCAAGAGGAATAGTCTCGCAAACTCTGCTATCCCGAGCATCTTGAGATTTTGATTTTGGCCTAATTTTTAAACCAACCCTTATACGGAGTTACATGAAGGGTAACTTCGTGACCGGAACCTTGACTTCGATTTTCAAGATTAAAGGTAAATGCGGGTATCTCACCTACAATTGAGATTTCCTTCATACTTTCACAGTTTAATGCTTTCAGAGTATACGTTCAAAAATTGAAAAGAAAAAGGGGGTCACCGATGGTATAAGAGAAATAAAGGCACTGAAAGGTGGCGTACTTTTACTATAGAAACCATTGGAAAAACTAAGCAATTTCAATAAAAATGCAAAATTCACACATAACCACAATTGACAATTGCCTCATTTTTTCCCTGTTTGAAGAACACCTCATGCGAAATGTTTTAAGCAAATAAAAAAGATATGTCACCGTATCAATAAGAGAATTATACAATCTATTTGACAAAATCCCATTGACTCAATGGCTAAATGTTGAAAACAGTGTAATATGATTTTAATGGACAATATATCAACACAGGCCCTTCTAGAAACAAAATATCAATACAGATCATTTCTGGACACGACCCTATTTCCTTTTGAAAAGAATTTTTCGATCTAGACGGATTTAGTAGTTATTTATACTGTGTAAACGTGGATTCGAACTCAGCGATATTCAATGTAATGCGCATTTCGGTCGCTAGATGGCACAGAGATACCTGCATTTCCCTTTAAGGGATAACTTTCTGTAGGAATACTGTTTCGAATTCGACCGAAAACTGTGTAAACTAGCAGCTCTGTAGTAATGTCTGCCAGAAGAACACATGTAAAAACACGTTGAGCAACTAATACGGCCTAATGGCACTTAGTCTATCTTTAATACTCCTTGTAAAAGGTTCCTAGTAGAGTAATGACATAAACTTGTACACATACACACACAGATATATATATATATATATATATATATATATATATATATATATATATATATATATATATATATATATATATATATAGATGGATAGATAGATAGATAGAAAGATAGATAGATAGATAAATAGATAGATAGATAGATAGATAGATAGATAGATAGATAGATAGATAGATAGATAGATTGATAGATAGATAGCAGAGACGTGGTGCTTGAGTATATTGGTATTTGCACGCGGAGCGTGATATGTGGCACATATACACAGGTAAGAAACGTACCTTGTTTTAGATTTTAGGTATATTCCAACCTTTAATGGTTTTCGTCTGCTCACTCTGACCACTTGCAAAAGATGCTGTGTTTTTAATATACATACAAAGTGGTCTGGTCAACTTACCAAATTACCATATCACCCAAAAACTGGCGAGCGCACCAATATGTCTTGTTATCTCACCCAGAAAGGGTCAGTTTATACAACTTTTTTTATATTTATAACGTTTCAATATATATTCAAAGACGAGAAATGAATTATCATAGGACTTCTTTAACGGAGTGTAACTGTTATAATTAGTTCGGACGTAATTAGAATTAAGTTATAAAAAAGCACTAGAGTGTATGTTACTAGTGGCATTTGCAATTAAGTAAAGCATTTAGTTTTTGCAATCTTGCTTTTGAAGGTCGATTTGAGATAAATTATTGTTTGTAATTGTTTTTTTGTATTTCGATATGTTCAATATACATTAATTTGCACTTAAATAAATGAAATTATCTTTCAGAATACATTAAAACTGTAATTAAAAGATGCAGTTTAAGATAACAATTGGGTATCTACTACAATTCGTTCTCCGCTCTAGTTGCAAGCCACTGCTATCACTATCTGTTCCAGCAGATCACAATAATTAATTACATTCAAGTGCTCTTATTTAATCTTATTAGTTTACAAGCGAATCTTATGCTCCGAAGTATTCAACAGAAGTGCATGAGCTTTCCAACACTTTTGGGTTAAATGTCTAATCCTTTGGGGTGATATGTCCGGTAAATTTATTTAGATGACCATTTATGGTGAGTTGGTAACTGGGTAAGATGGTATTTGTGTGAGATAATTAGGAACCAAATCTAAACACCACCTTTTCCCAGTATTGCCATTTAACAACATTTCAGTGACTACGATATCAATGCCATTAAATACGCCAGGTCTTCCCCTCATCATGAGGTCAAGACATATCACCACCGGGACCTATTACAATTATAAAAGCTTGTTAGTTCACACGAAATTTGCATTTCTGAAGCTTGCCATCCTCCTGCCACCCCCGCACCATGTTAACTTGCGATATAATGTCAACACTAGTCTCGTAAGGAGTTTATGTATCATCAGCAACAAAACAGAAAAAGTGTCAAAAAAGTGTCGTTTTCCTCTCTTTTGCACTGATAAAGGACCACCCAGATGTAGTGACACATTCTTAGAACTGCGTTGATTAATTTCTTCATGTTTCAAAACTAGTAACAATTGTGAAGGCAATTCTTCGGGCGGATGTGGGGGCACGGAAACCTTGCACTAGCTCTGGGTTAACTCCGAGTCAACTCTTAAATAACATCGTATATCTTTCTATCAGAGCTGTGAAGCTTTACCTTGTTGGGCTAATAAGGTCAACTACATATGGGGGCTGTGCCCTCTGCGATGGCTTGTTTTAAATTATTTTCCAATAAAGCATGTTTCCTACATATAAACAAATGTCAATTTGTGTGGGAGATTTGTGGTTATTTCCATTTTTTCTTCAAAAGAAAGTATGACACAACAGTGATTTGTTTATCTTATCACTGGGACCATTTGGCAAACGTTACGAAAAGCTTTTAAGTCGTTTAATGTTACACAGTTTCGTCACAAGGGCCCTCAAAATGAACGAAATTGGCATTACTCGTATACTCGTAGGAGTTTCAATGGGAGGACTGGTTCCGCTTCTGTGAGCAAATCTACCAGGTCCTCCTCCCAGCAGGCAGTTGTCCGAGTTACTCACACATTTATTTGTAAAATTATGTAAAAAGTAATTAAAATAAAAGTGATAAAGTATTGATGCTACAATTTCTCAATAGAGTAAACCAGCTGGCTGAAGAACAGAAAGATTGCAAGCGTAAATCATCTTACAAGATCGATTTCTTTCATAAAAATCTGCGAAGTTTTGCGTTTTAATTTTAGATATCGTTGTCGAGAAATCATGACGAGATATGGCTGCCAATGCATTGATGAAGCGCGGGAAACGCACCGTGGCCTTGTCGGTCAAGGATGAATGTACAAGGTCAAGATATTTTCAGTTGCATTATTTCCCGTTAATAATAATTAGTACATCTGCATCACGCGAAGTGTTTTGAAAGCGAGTGGTTAACAAAACGTGATTGGTACAACGTAACTGATCCCAATCGATTTCGAATAATTCTAGTCTTTTGTTGAAATAAAGGGTAAAATAATTTATTGGCATTTTTTTCCTTAAAAGTTTCCGGTAAATCAAGCAATTTTGGCAATTAAAATTCCCTGCGTTTCTACGAGTCCGCGTATGTGCTGCTGGATGGATGCAAAGGGTGAAGTATAATCTGAAAATTCGACCGGCTAGGTAAGAAGTATATAAAAAAAGCAGCGAATTGCAATTGCAGAAATTCAAGCCAGCCACAGTTAACGGAACTTTTGAATTATTTACTCGACCCTCAGCAGTCTATCGACAGTTTTGAAAACATCGATTGGCTACGATGGCTTCTGTCAGGAGGGGCAACGTTTGACGAATTTGCGAAAGAAGGTAAAACAACGGCAATGTCTTGGGTGAAAAAAAAACACAGGATTTGATTTATTGGTACTGTGAGTCTTGCTGGCGTAATAGTTGTGTTATTTATACACCAACACAGAACAATGGGTGAGGCCACATTTTTGAATGTAGTTGGTTGCAAGGGGTTTAATGCGCCTAGCGCTTTTTGCTTTTGCGTCAGTATAGTCTCTGTTAAACAAATGTTTAGATCTGGCATCCAGGTTTCTTTTATTTACAATGTTTATAGTGAAGAAGTATGATAACGCGGTGACTTGCGGCTTGGTATGGACGCAGGACTTCGTGGCTTACCGCTGCCGTACCTGTGGCATAAGTCCCTGTATGTCCCTCTGCGCGGACTGCTTCCAGGTAACACCTCAGTTCTATCCATTAGATACACGAGAACTCCGTTATAACATTATGTTTGAAACCTAGCAGATATGGTGCTACGGTGTTGTGGTTGGGGGTACTCCAACCCCCTCCCCCCATAAGCCGGGGACCTGAACAAATATCCGTAGGCCCAATGTAATATTCAGGTAAATATGCTGAAGTTATTCCACAAATTTCGTGTAGTTTTAAACCAGAAACGGGTAAAAGTATCGTAATGGTGCAAAAAATATTTCAAGATAGTCGAGTGACGGAGGCCCATCTTACTGCATTTGCAGCAACAAAATTAAAACAATGAAGACGATCAGCTCAAAATTATAGAAAAGTTACACACATATGCACGAACGACAGATACCGACCCATAAAGCGATCCCACCCTAGTAAGTCAGGTGGCTAAAAGTGTTAAAGAATTTTTGGAAGACCCGCTGAGCCTTGGGTACTCATAATTCAGTGGCTCGAGTGGAAATCTGCAAGATCGGTCCTCCGGGCCTCTGTTTATTTTGTGGTCTCTATACCTTAAACTTTATGCAGAGAAAACTTAAATAAGAAAATTGTCTTTAAAAGAAGCCGTCGGTATGATAATGTTCTGCTGTATTTCAAACATATTTTTGCCAATGTTGTCTTATTTGTTTTAATAATCGCGTTATTTTTCTTATTTCATTATGTATTAACAGAGCAGCGACCACAAGGGCCATGATTTTAACATGTTCCGGAGCCTGGCAGGAGGCGCCTGTGACTGTGGTGACGTCACTGTCATGAAGCAAGAGGGGTGAGGTCTCCCTTGTTGCCTGCTACTCGGAGTTTGTAGCTTCAGCAGGCCATGTTTTAATGCAGTGCTGATTTGTGTGCTTTCTTCTGACTGAGTTACGGTCTACATTACCTCATTAATGACACTGTTACATATAAGCTTGTACTTATTTATTAGACGCAAGATATATAAAAAAATATCTTGTTCGTAATGTAGCCATAGCTCATTCACCATACTAGAGTATCCTTATATCTCAGATTTTAAAACAGTAAATATTTTTTCTTAGCTTTTGTCCAAGACACGGGCCTAAGCGAGGAAAGGTCCCACAGCCGCCAGGAGAGTTGATGTCTGTAGCCCGCAGCATGATGCCGAAGCTGGTGTTTCGATTTGTGCAGCATGCGCGGGAGCTATTTACTCCAGGTGCAGTACATGTTCCAGGTTTCTGTTATCTTTCTCCTAAACAGTCTATGCTAAGCCCTCAAGAAGGTGTTAATAGCTACTGTTATTTTCGGACGGTGGGGAAATGCGTTTGCCACTGCGTGCGGTCACCGCTTCAACGTTACTAAATATTTGTTAAGGTCAGGGACTGTAATACTCCTTATAACGAGGGGACAGAAAGACTTGGGGTACCGTAGAAGCGGAAATTTTCATGAGGATATGGCTTGGTTTATGAGTGGTGCGCACTGTTAAGTAAGGCATTTTTTTTTGCGTGTGTTTGTTTCAGACATGCGTGGCACATTTCGTTCGGGCTTGGGCGAGGCGGAACAGTTCCTGAACCTTCTCCACCAGCTGAGCGATATGGGCGCGGCCATGCGTGACGTCATCGCTGACGTGTTGACTGATTGTGGCGCATATGCATCCTTGACAGCGTGTAAGTACGCCAGTGTTTGCCAGTCTATAACTAGATATTTAAAAAACTAGTTTTGATGGATAAAAAAATATAGACTTAAGAAGTTAATATTTTCAATGTGGTCTTACTTATAACATTTGTGAATAAAAACTAATATAAATTATATGTGTTCTGTGATATTTCAGTAGGGGAATCAGCAACAGCTAGTCAGATTCGCAGCGCTGCTAATTATAAAGTTGCCCTGGAATCTCTGGCCACGCCCAGCGTCCCAGAAGAATTTTCAGGTCAGCTCGCTGCTTGTACTTTCATGCATATGTACCACTTGTTGATATCCAAGCAGTAATAATAATTCAGGTCATAATTTGTGTGAGGAATAAAGCTTGTTTTAAAACAGTAATTATTTAATATTCATGATTTTTATTTGTGCGTTTTTGTTTTCGTGTGAAGTTTTGTCGTAATTCATAGACCTCTGTTTGCAGATGTGGAATGTATCAATGCGCCGTTGGTCCACAAAACGTTGCTCCAGGAACTACTTTTCTGGACAGTCAAACTAGAATTTCCCGCCACTCTGGTCACGTTTCTTCTCAGTTTGCTGCCTAGTAACACGTATAAGGTATGCACTGACCAATAACAACATTGTCGAAAAAACACACACATACACAGGCCCACAAACAAAAAGACTTGTTTCTTTCTGTACATGAACATTTATTTTCGGCACTTAATGGCTTTATCTTGTATTGTATTTAGGAGGCGTTTACTGGAGCTTTTGTACAGCATTACAGCAGAATCTGTTGCTCCCTAGTACACTGCACTGACAGAGCAAAAACCGCAAACAGGTGAGAAAGTATAAGACAGCTGTTCAAAGTTAAAAAAAAAGCTGATTTCAAGTTAAATAAAGTGGTAACAGGTAATGCGGAATGTAGAAAGAACGGGTAAGGCTATACTTAAACCATTAAGAGAGAGAGAGAGAGAGAGAGAGAGAGAGAGAGAGAGAGAGAGCATAGACTATTGTGAATACGCTCAGCAGAAGTTTGCCTGTCGATTCTGTTCATGGCAGAGTGGTCCACGTGAGCGTACAGCTGCTCAGCCCCCAAGACTTGGCCACTAAGATGGTAGAAGAGCATAAGCTGCTGCACATCATGTGTACGTGCCTGAGGCACATCATGGAAGGCTGCCTGACGACGTGCGGCCTACATCGTAAGTACTGCCAGGCGGTGTGCTCTTGCTGGGAACTTTGATAATCGATAATACAAAGAAAAGCAGAAACAAAAAAGCTAAAAGTTGTATGGTGTCAAGTTGCCACTCAAATGTGCAGATGATTTAACTGCATATTTGTGATATAATAATAAATATATTTTATAATATCTTTTCTTGTAGAATGCACACACTCGAGCGCATTGGTTGTTGATTGCACACGTGATGTGCTGAAAGAACATTGTTATTGGCCAATTGTCAGCGACCTCATTAACATATTGTCACATAAACCAGTCACCAAAGTTCTGCTAGAGGACAGCTCATTGCTTCTGTTCTGGTTTGAACTTTTAGCGTATTTTCAAGGTGAGTACATAGCGGTTAATCTAATTAATAAAACCGCAACTAGATGAAAGGTACCAATTGTTGAGCTGCTTTGAACGAGTTTCTAAAAAGGCATGAAGCAAAAATTTGCTGACGACAACCACGCGAATACCATCTGTTTCTGTTTGTAAAACAAAAAAATAAAGCAAATAGCTAATAAAAGCTAATAAAAGTGTTAGGTATGTTCGGGTACACTGTTGTTGGTGTGCACTGACCGCTCTAGTTACATTATATTGTTTCCGCGCTGCTGCAGGCATGAACGTCAACAGCCGTGAACTGCACCAGCATGTAGAGTATGAACCGGACCATTACTACGCCGCCTTCAGTGCCGAGCTGGAAGTCTGTGCCTCCACCATGTGGTCCATCCTTGCCCATTGTAAAACGCAGGTCAGTAGTATCTGTCAGTCAAGTGACTTATCTGCCGAGTGTTTCAACTGCAAGGGGCTGACCCCGGGCAGTGTGGATTATCCAATCAAAGAATCGGATACTTATTCTGAAACTGAATAACATCAGTTCTGTTTTTTTTTTGTTTTCAGGAAGGTGGAGATTATACTCATGGAGTCATTTTGGTGATAACAAAGGTCCTTAGGGACTGGCTAGAATCTGTTGGAGTCACACCATTTTCAAAGGCAAGATTCATTAACTATAGTTTAATCATCAGAACAAAAATTTTGAATTCTCTGATTTGCTGATTTATTGAAGAAATCAACAGAATACTGAAAAAAAGAGCCAAGCCAAGAATGCAATAAATTTTAACTGGACACATTTTTAGGATAAACTTTCCAGAAAAAAAAAATAATAATACGTTTCAGTAGCGAGTAGCCAGTTCTGCGTAGCGTTGTGTGATGATGTGTATTTTATTTGTCTCACAGCCACAGCCATTGCGCGGATCCTTTCACCTGCCACTGCATCGCCAGCTGGCGAACTTTATCAGCACGGCGGTGGCGCACCATGGCGCGTCGCTGGCGGCGCTGCTACCGCCACCTGACGTCATTCAGATGATCATGATACACCCGCTTCAGCTACAGGTAAGGCGCCGAACTTTGTGGGGCGAGATGGGCGTGGAGGTTGTTCATATGAAAAATGTTTATAAGAGGAACATTAGAAAGTGAAATATGACTTATAATTTAACTCCATAAAGCCAGCCATTCGTAACGGTACATTTAGAGAAATGACTGTATGTGTTTGTCAGGTTATGTTTCACGAGATCTTTGCGGGCATATGGGTGCGGAATGGACTGCAGATTCGAGGCCAGGCGATGACTTATGTGCAGTGTCATTTTTGCAACAGTATGGTGGATTCCGATATCTACTTGCTTCAGGCGAGTTATCCTTTTTGTGGCGCATCGGTCAGCGGTAGATACTTTGTTGTGTCTCTGTGTATGTTTGTTCTGCTGTAACTTATTCAACACCATGTGCAGCTTCAGTTTAGGGTAACTATGTCAACCTGACTGTTAAGTGTTGCAAAATGGACAAAAAAAATCCATTCGCCTCAAATTTTCATGTTTATTTGAATGTTTAATTGAAGTGCTTTAAATTTTAGATATGCGCAACAGTTTTGGACCCCGACTTTTTCGTGAAGACGGTATTGCAGCGATTCCACGTTCTCGATTTGTTTACATTCTCACCGGATGAGGGACATGCCAAGCTGGGCTTCATCGAGCCAGACAAGCAGATGCCTATGCTAGAGGCCACCTTGACCTTCCTCTCACTTATCATCGCCTTACGCAATCACCTAGGTAACTGTTTTCCAGTTGGTGACCGCTGGAAAAGATCGAGAAAGTGAGAAGAAAAATAGTCAAAACACTGAAAAAATATATGTAAACAGAAAAAGTATGTGTGTAAATGCTTAAATAAATCATGAAGCTTGTGATAGAGAAGGGATTGACAGAAAGGAGCTAAAGGCTGTACAGAACGTGAATGAAATGAATAATTAAATAGCATAGAAAAAACTATAGAAAAAAATTGCTTGTTTTAAAAATTTCGGTACTGGTTTTTCTCGCTAACGAAAATTTAAAAGAGAAATTTGAGCGTTCTAAATACATGTAATGAACTTTTATGTTTTTTGACATAATTACTCGGGTTTTTTACCAGGCTTAAGCGAACGTGACTTAACCAGGCTGGAAATGGTGACGCTGCTGTGTACTGCAGATCGCACTCATTCACAGATCAAAGACCTGCTGCCGGAAAAATGCGGCGTGCAGCATAGCGCGGCTGATGCCGAACCAATCCTGAAAGAGGTAGCCGCTCTCTTTTCTGCTGCATTTTATAGTGTCTTCTGACAGGAGTAGCAGTTACTTTGTGTTTTCTGTAAGGCGCTTTCGAGATATGATCTTGGATTTCTATATGTATATACCAATCTATGTTTTACTGTGGATTTCAGACTGCAGATTTTAAAGCACCAGTGTTTGAGGCTGGCGGCACGATGCAACAGGGCATGTATTCACCAAAGGCGCGGGTGTGGGAACAAGAGTATGACCCGTTATTTGTTCTGCTGAGGTCCATGTACAAGAAAGACTTCCAGAATTCCATGGACAGATTTACAAATTAGTAAGTGCAGTAGCTCAGCCCATGGTTACGTGCATGTTTTGATGTTTTCAGTGGAACAGAGCAAGCTGTGTGTCCTATGTGTTTTACGGATCTTTTCTCACTTGGTCGTTTATTGTCGTCCAACCGGAGCTTTAGGCCCAGGAGGGGAGCTATAGGTTTACGTGCTATCCGCCCGCCCGTCTGTCACGCTTGAGACCACTGTTGGATTGAATGGGAAAAACTCGGAATGGTCGCCAACCTCCACTTTGGATTCTCACCCGCAAATTGTTGTAAACACGATAACACAAGAACTACTTGACCGATCTCGTGACAAAACTCCAGCCACCGACTTAACCATTATAAAACAGGCTTGATTTGGGGATCGGTCAGCGAATTCAAAATGGCCGCCATCCGCCATCTTAGATTTTTGCTACCATAATTTGTGAAAACACAAAAACTGTCATCGAAGTTTAGTCATAGGTTGGGACTGGTCTGAAATCTGTGACGGATGGGACGATTTGTTAACTGTTCTTGAAAGGTTAAATCGGTTTAAAGTGCGTTTCGTAGTTTTGCCAAAACGTTTGATTTTGGGATCGCATTGTTTTGTTCGGTCGGGGCCCGAGTTTCCAAGTCCTTTTGGACCCTCTGCCTTCGGTATGGCAGTAAATTCTGCCCGCAAAACACTACTCCCCGGTCCGTTATACTAAGGCGTAACGCATACTGTAAAAAGCAACAAGTATAAGCCTGGTGCATGTTGTTACTAGACATATGCCGTGTATTGGGTCAAAAAATAACTATATACCCTAAGTTTCGTTCGGGACTCGATTACAAACCCTAATTTAAGATTTCTTACACGAAAGATATTCTTATTTTCCAGCGTGAAGCAAAAAGGCTTGTACATGGGAAGCGACTCACCGTGGCCGCCGTTCAGAATTCCTGCCGCCTTGTTACCGCAGTACCAAAGCTTGTGCCGAGTCCTTCACTGCAGAACGATGCATGGCTTACTCTTCACTTTGCTTTATAAGGTATGCCAGTTCAGACAATAGTAACCCATGCCAAACATTAAAAAATTACAAAACAAATAAATAAGAAATAGAATAGATAGAAATTTAAGAAAACTGCATGAGAGTTCGCAATAAATTTGGATTTTCTGAGAGAAGGGATAGCCCCACTAAGAGAACAGACAAGCTGTTTGCAGTGTTACGCATGACGCCATTCACCGGTTTTATTGTTCTTGACACAGTGTGTACATGACAAGACCATGTCAGACGCCGTGGTGTATTTCACCGTGTACCTGCTGGAGCTTGCTGTCAGTATACAGAACCCAGCTGCCAATAAACCAGCCAGCGTATGTATCCCTATCCCCGAAAAAAATTATTTTATTTATTTTACCCGTTTTTCGAAAACTATCCAATAAGATCAATTGTAAGAGTCATTCTGTTGGCTCTCTGCTGGCAGAGTATGGGTTAGACAAGTTGCCTTTAATTTGGATTTAGTTCTAATTTAGTTGAAATTCTCTTGCACTTTGAAGAGATCAATAATTCAGCCTAAAATGGTTACTTACTTGCTTTTCGAGTTTACACTGAGGTATGGTGTGGAAGGTATCATTAGTATTACTGAAGAACGTTGAATATGCTATAAAAACTATTCATGCAGACGATCACAATGAGCGGGGCGAGGCAGGATAAAGATCTGAGCGGCTGGTACGCGAGTGACGTCATCGACGTGAACCTGCGCGAGGTGGTAGAGCGCGTGCGCGTGACGGTGCCGTACGGAGGGGAGGATGGCGGCGAGGGCGGGCGGGAGCGCGCCAAGAGGTCACGCAACGACGACAATGACGTCGATGACCTGTTCGAGTTAGCGCCGAGCGCCATGTCCAGTAAGGAAGGGGGCACGGGATGGAAGGAGAGGGGAGGAGTGAGAGTGGAATTACTGAGTGCCATAACCGTGGCAAAGATAAAAACAAGTCTGTTAAGTGTGAAGTGTTGTTCGTAAAATAATACCAAAATTTGAAATATTTATAATTACAAAAAGCGAACATCATTCTACGTCAAACAGACCGCGTCATGTTTTGGTTAACGTGTTTCAGCGTCGCAAGGGTTAGTGACCAGCTGGGGTAACACGTCCAGCGAAGTGATCAATGCAGTGCAAGCCCTTCTGGAAGAAACTGTGAGTGCGGAAGAAGGGGGCACAAACAACAATGGGGTGGCTACCAGTCCGCGCGTCCGTAACATGGGCGTCTCGACCAACATGGAGTCGCATTTCAAAACTGTCGATGTAAATGTCAGCGAAAGTATGTTAAGTTTATTATGGAAATTATATGAGAAACTGTCCACGGATAAAGGTCTGTACAAGCCACCAGAAAAAACGGTCGACGTAGAAACAGGGTTAAATGCGAAAGCAACGAAACCAAACGAGACTGGGAAAGCCAGTGGATTGCCACAAAGTGGTAGCATTTCAAGCTGTGATATCAAGTTATCTGCAGATGTGCGGACTAAAACGCCAAGGGGGGTTAGTGGACTGGGCGCGAATGCAAAGGCTTTTCCCAGTAAGAGCTCTGCTCCCCGTACGTCTCAAAAAGGTGGTGCTTATTCAAAGACGTCACGTGCGCCTGACTGTAAAAGCGGTGCGAAAGCGCAGTACGAATCTCGAGTAGGGAATGGCGCATTTTTCGTGGGCAAGCTACTGGACAAGATATGCGAAAGTTGTCATGAAAACAGGGATATTTTAACAGAAATGTATGAAAATGCAGCCAAGAAACAGACGTCTCGATCTGAAGGAAAGGTCAATACCATGGATGAAAGGTGACTTATTCTTTTTTTCCAGTTTTAAGAAGCAGATTTTCTAACAGAATTAGGTGCAAGCTGTGGCGTAGTTTATGGCCACAAGACTGAAGAATAAAATGGTGCATGTAAAATTTATGCGGGAAAACAGTACTCACACATAAACAAACATCAGTCGCTTAATATCAGTTAAAAGGGTGAAATAGGAACGTTTGTTTTTTTTTCGCTGTTGCAGACGGCGAAAGGCCAGAGAAAGACAACAGAAATTAATGGCCGACTTCGCGCAGAAACGCAAGTTGTTTATGGAGAAAAACAAAGAGGAAATGAACTCTGGAAGCGAAGATGAAAGCGACAGTAAAGATGCCTTTGAATCGATGAGTTTGCAGTTAGAGACGCTCTACGACTGTGTCATATGTAATGTGCCTTCGGCGTCCACGGATGAAAATCCCATTGGGCTTGTCGGGTTGCTGCAAGCTACTAGCGGTATGTACATTTCTCAATATGTGCATTTGAAGTATGGTGGGAGAGGGGGTTGTTTGATTCAGAAGAAAAGTACGATCTTAATGAAATATTTTCAGGATAAGATACGTTCAGTGCTGACTAAATTTGAAAACGCTATGTTAGTGTTAACAGTAACGTTAAATAAATGCATAGAAAGTCGCGTTGTTTTTCAGTGTTGGCACACAGAAGCCGCCAGGTGACAGCACGTGTCTTGCCCGTGAGCGATAAAACAGCCAAGCAGAATTACGTCACTTTTGGCACCGAATGGTCATCCCACATCAATGCTTTGTTGGATAACTTCAATGAGGTATGAATCCCACCTCCCCGCGTCTCCACCCAAGCTGTCTAAAGTTAATTATTGATTGAAGAAATTTCTTCATTTAGCTTTTAAGAAGTCTGACCTTGAGAAAAAAAAACCAAAGCACAGTTTTGCTTTTCAGACCTCGTGTGTGATGTCGGTGAATATCGGCTGGCAGGGCGGCATACACGTGCAGACGTGCGGCCATCACGTGCACCTGACGTGCCACAAGGCCTACGTGACGTCACTCAGGAATGACGTGCAGCATTCACACACGCTGCGAGCCGATAAAGGTGAGGTTACTATTGAAATCACGCAACAAAAAAACAAACAAAAACAAAACAAAACAAAACAAAAAAAAAAAAAACCACCTTTGTATGAAAAGGGCGTCAGTTTTTTGTTTTTAGCCCAGCTTACGTTACACGTAAGCTGGGGTATTCCTATCGGTTTGCGGGCGGTGTCCGTTAGTTAGTTAGTTAGTTAGTTAGTTAGTTAGTTAGTTAGTTGTTTATTTAGTAAACTTTGGTTCAAAATGCATCTCCTCCTACAATTTTGATCCGATGTCATTTATTTTTGGTGTGAGGCATCCCTAAGGGGTCGTGCATACGGCTTGTGCTTTTCTAGTCGATCGGGTGATTTTTGAATTTTTGGCGAATTTTTAAAGAAAAAATTTTAAAATGTATCTCCTCCTACATTTTTGACCCGATGTCATTTATTTTTGGTATGAGGCATCCCTAAGGGGTCGTGCATACGGCTTGTGCTTTTTTAGTCGATCGCGCAATTTTTGTATTTTTGGGGAATTTTTAAAGCAAAATTTTCGAAAATAATTCAAAATGCATCTACTCCTACAATTTTGATTCGATGTCATTTATTTTTGGTGTGAGGCATCCCTAAGGAGTCGTGCATACGGCTTGTGCTTTTTTAGTCGATCGGGTGATTTTTGAATTTTAGGGAAATTTTTAAAGAAAAAAATTTAAAATGTGTCTCCTCCTACATTTTTGACCCGATGTGATTTATTTTTGGTATGAGGCACCCCTAAAGTGTCGTGCATACGGCTTGTGCTTTTCTAGTCGATCGGGTGATTTTTTAATTTTTGGGGAATTTTTGAAGAAAAAAATTAAAAATGTATCTCGTCCTACATTTTTGATCCGATGTCTTTTTTTTTTTAGCCCAGTTGGCTTTTTAGCCAACAGGGCTATACAGATGGGGGCAAGTGTCGTCCGTCCGTCCGTCTGTCCGTCCCGCGACCGTTAAAAGTGGAATAACTTTTTTATTTTTTATCCGATTCTTACCAAATTTTAAACACGAGTTCCTAACCCTTTACTGCATTAGGAAATATTTTTATTTTTGCGGTTTAAACCATTTTTGGCGATTTTATTGCCAATTTGGGCAAAATACGAAAAAACCTATCTAGTCCCTCATTTTTCATCGGAAGATTCCGAAATTTTTTATGAAGAAACTAGGACTAAGGTGTAAAAAAAGTACTTTTTTCAATTTTTGAATTTCGCCTTATTTTTGAATCTACTGAGCTTCAAAGTTTGCAACTTCAAAAAATTGGCAAATTTCCAATTTTTTTTTCTTAACAAAGTAGTTAAAGTGGAATATCTTTTTTATTTTTTATCCGATTCGTACCAAATTTTTAACACGAGTTTTTAACCTTCTACTGCATTAAGAATTTTTTTATTTTTTGGTTTATACCATTTTTGGCGATTTTATTGCCAATTTGGGCAGAATACGAAAAAACCTATCTAGTCCCTCATTTTTCATCGGAAGATATCGAAATTTTTCATGAAGAAACTAGAACTAAGGGGTGAAAAAAGTGCTTTTTTCGATTTTTGAATTTCGCCTTATTTTTGAATCTACTGAGCTTCAAAGTTTGCAACTTCTAAAAATTGGCAAATTTCCATTTTTTTTCTTAACAAAGTAGTTAAAGTGGAATATCTTTTTTATTTTTCATCCGATTCGTACCAAATTTTAAACGCGAGTTTTTAACCTTCTACTGCATTAGGAATTTTTTTTTTATTTTTTGGTTTAAACCATTTTTAGCGATTTTATTGCCAATTTGGGCAAAATACGAAAAAATCTATCTAGTCCCTCATTTTTCATCGGAAGATTCCGAAATTTGTTATGAAGAAACTAGAACTAAGGGGTGAAAAAAGTACATTTTTCGATTTTTGAATTTCGCCTTATTTTTGAATCTACTGAGCTTCGAAGTTTGCAGCTTTTAAAAAATTGGAAATTTCCATTTTTCTTCTTAAAAAAGCAAAGTTTCAATTTGCAGAGGGGCACAATATGTTACATGCAAGTACTTTTTGTTGGAATTTTCAGTAATTTTGTTGTCAGTAGGTCATTTCTTTGATATTTTCAAGTGGGCGATAATAGGGAACATTGGGCGATAAAGCAAGAAAGTTGTAATTTTCGCTTTAAAAGTGCAGGGATCAATTCTATGTCCCGAAAATATGATAAATATGATATTTTTTGGATGGGCGATAATAGGGAATATTGGTCGATACTGCAAGAAAGTTGTAATTTTCGCTTTAAATGTGCAGGAAACAATTCTAGGACCCGAAAATATGATAAATATGATATTTTTCGTGTGGGCGATAATAGGGAGCATTGGGCGATAATGCAAGAAAGTTGTAATTTTCGCTTTAAAAGAGCAGGAATCAATTCTATGACCCGAAAATATGATAAATATGATATTTTTCGTAAGGGCGATAATAGGGAGCATTGGGCGATAATGCAAGAAAGTTGTAATTTTCGCTTTAAAAGTGCAGGGATCAATTCTATGACCCGAAAATATGATAAATGTGATATTTTTCGGGTGGGCGATAATAGGGAATATTGGGCGATAATGTAAGAAAATTGTAATTTTCGCTTTAAAAGTGCAGGAATCAATTCTATGACCCGAAAATATGATAAATGTGATATTTTTCGTGTGGTCGATAATAGGGAACATTGGGCGATAGTGCAAAAAAGTTGTAATTTTCGCTTTAAAAGTGCAGGAATCAATTCTGTGACCCGAAAATATGATCAATGTGATATTTTACGGGTGGGCGATAACAGGGAATATTGGGCGATAAAGCAAGAAAGTTGTAATTTTCGCTTTAAAAGTGCAGGAAACAATTCTAGGACCCGAAAATATGATAAATATAATATTTTTCGTGTGGGCGATAATAGGGAATATTGGGCGATAATGTAAAGAAGTTGTAATTTTCGCTTAAAAAGAGCAGGAATCAATTCTATATCCCGAAAATATGATAAATATGATAGTTTTCGGATGGGCGATAATAGGGAATATTGGGCGATAATGCAAGAAAGTTGTAATTTTCGCTTTAAATGTGCAGGGATCAATTCTATGTCCCGAAAATATGATGAATATGATATTTTTTGGATGGGCGATAATAAGGAACATTGGGCGATAATGCAAGAAAGTTGTAATTTTCGCTTTAAAAGTGCAGGAATCAATTCTATGACCCGAAAATATGATAAATGTGATATTTTTCGTGTGGGCGATAATAGGGAATATTGGGCGATAATGCAAGAAAGTTGTAATTTTCGCTTTAAAAGTGCAGGAATCAATTCTGTGACCCGAAAATATGATCAATGTGATATTTTACGGGGGGGCGATGACAGGGAATATTGGGCGATAAAGCAAGAAAGTTGTTATTTACGCTTTAAAAGAGCAGGAATCAATTCTATGACCCGAAAATATGATAAATGTGATATTTTTCGGATGGGCGATAATAGGGAATATTGGGCGATAATACAAGAAAGTTGTAATTTTCGCTTTAAAAGTGCAGGAATCAATTCTATGACCCGAAAATATGATAAATGTGATATTTTTCGTGTGGGCGATAATGGGGAACATTGGGCGATAATGCAAAAAAGTTGTAATTTTCGCTTCAAAAGTGCAGGAATCAATTCTGTGACCCGAAAATATGATCAATGTGATATTTTACGGGTGGGCGATAACAGGGAATATTGGGCGATAAAGCAAGAAAGTTGTAATTTTCGCTTTAAAAGTGCAGGAAACAATTCTAGGACCCGAAAATATGATAAATATAATATTTTTCGTGTGGGCGATAATAGGGAATATTGGGCGATAATGTAAGAAAGTTGTAATTTTCGCTTTAAAAGAGCAGGAATCAATTCTATATCCCGAAAATATGATAAATATGATAGTTTTCGGATGGGCGATAATAGGGAATATTCGGCGATAATGCAAGAAAGTTGTAATTTTCGCTTTAAATGTTCAGGGATCAATTCTATGTCCCGAAAATATGATGAATATGATATTTTTTGGATGGGCGATAATAGGGAACATTGGGCGATAATGCAAGAAAGTTGTAATTTTCGCTTTAAAAGTGCAGGAATCAATTCTATGACCCGAAAATATGATAAATGTGATATTTTTCGTGTGGGCGATAATAGGGAATATTGGGCGATAATGCAAGAAAGTTGTAATTTTCGCTTTAAAAGTGCAGGAATCAATTCTGTGACCCGAAAATATGATCAATGTGATATTTTACGGGTGGGCGATGACAGGGAATATTGGGCGATAAAGCAAGAAAGTTGTAATTTACGCTTTAAAAGAGCAGGAATCAATTCTATGACCCGAAAATATGATAAATGTGAAATTTTTTCGGATGGGCGATAATAGGGAATATTGGGCGATAATACAAGAAAGATGTAATTTTCGCTTTACAAGTGCAGGATTCAATTCTGTGACTCGAAAATATGATAAATGTGATATTTTTCGGGTGGGCGATAATAGGGAACGTTGGGCGATAGTGCAAGAAAGTTGTAATTTTCGCATTAAAAGTGCAGGAATCGATTCTATGACCCGAAAATATGATAAATGTGATATTTTTCGGGTGGGCGATAATAGGGAATATTGGGCGATAATGCAAGAAAGTTGTAATTTTCGCTTTAAAAGTGCAGGAAACAATTCTAGGACCCGAAAATATGATAAATATAATATTTTTCGTGTGGGCGATAATAGGGAATATTGGGCGATAATGTAAGAAAGTTGTAATTTTTGCTTTAAAAGAGCAGGAATCAATTCTATATCCCGAAAATATGATAAATATGATAGTTTTCGGATGGGCGATAATAGGGAATATTGGGCGATAATGCAAGAAAGTTGTAATTTTCGCTTTAAATGTGCAGGGATCAATTCTATGTCCCGAAAATATGATGAATATGATATTTTTTGGATGGGCGATAATAGGGAACATTGGGCGATAATGCAAGAAAGTTGTAATTTACGCTTTAAAAGTGCAGGAATCAATTCTATGACCCGAAAATATGATAAATGTGATATTTTTCGTGTGGGCGATAATAGGGAATATTGGGCGATAATGCAAGAAAGTTGTAATTTTCGCTTTAAAAGTGCAGGAATCAATTCTGTGACCCGAAAATATGATCAATGTGATATTTTACGGGGGGGCGATGACAGGGAATATTGGGCGATAAAGCAAGAAAGTTGTAATTTACGCTTTAAAAGAGCAGGAATCAATTCTATGACCCGAAAATATGATAAATGTGATATTTTTCGGATGGGCGATAATAGGGAATATTGGGCGATAATACAAGAAAGTTGTAATTTTCGCTTTAAAAGTGCAGGAATCAATTCTATGACCCGAAAATATGATAAATGTGATATTTTTCGTGTGGGCGATAATAGGGAACATTGGGCGATAATGCAAAAAAGTTGTAATTTTCGCTTCAAAAGTGCAGGAATCAATTCTGTGACCCGAAAATATGATCAATGTGATATTTTACGGGTGGGCGATAACAGGGAATATTGGGCGATAAAGCAAGAAAGTTGTAATTTTCGCTTTAAAAGTGCAGGAAACAATTCTAGGACCCGAAAATATGATAAATATAATATTTTTCGTGTGGGCGATAATAGGGAATATTGGGCGATAATGTAAGAAAGTTGTAATTTTCGCTTTAAAAGAGCAGGAATCAATTCTATATCCCGAAAATATGATAAATATGATAGTTTTCGGATGGGCGATAATAGGGAATATTGGGCGATAATGCAAGAAAGTTGTAATTTTCGCTTTAAATGTTCAGGGATCAATTCTATGTCCCGAAAATATGATGAATATGATATTTTTTGGATGGGCGATAATAGGGAACATTGGGCGATAATGCAAGAAAGTTGTAATTTTCGCTTTAAAAGTGCAGGAATCAATTCTATGACCCGAAAATATGATAAATGTGATATTTTTCGTGTGGGCGATAATAGGGAATATTGGGCGATAATGCAAGAAAGTTGTAATTTTCGCTTTAAAAGTGCAGGAATCAATTCTGTGACCCGAAAATATGATCAATGTGATATTTTACGGGTGGGCGATGACAGGGAATATTGGGCGATAAAGCAAGAAAGTTGTAATTTACGCTTTACAAGAGCAGGAATCAATTCTATGACCCGAAAATATGATAAATGTGAAATTTTTTCGGATGGGCGATAATAGGGAATATTGGGCGATAATACAAGAAAGTTGTAATTTTCGCTTTAAAAGTGCAGGAATCAATTCTGTGACCCGAAAATATGATAAATGTGATATTTTTCGGGTGGGCGATAATAGGGAACGTTGGGCGATAGTGCAAGAAAGTTGTAATTTTCGCTTTAAAAGTGCAGGAATCAATTCTATGACCCGAAAATATGATAAATGTGATATTTTTCGGGTGGGCGATAATAGGGAATATTGGGCGATTATGCAAGAAAGTTGTAATTTTCGCTTTAAAAGTGCAGGAAACAATTCTAGGACCCGAAAATATGATAAATATAATATTTTTCGTGTGGGCGATTATAGGGAATATTGGGCGATAATGTAAGAAAGTTGTAATTTTCGCTTTAAAAGAGCAGGAATCAATTCTATATCCCGAAAATATGATAAATATGATAGTTTTCGGATGGGCGATAATAGGGAATATTGGGCGATAATGCAAGAAAGTTGTAATTTTCGCTTTAAAAGTGCAGGAATCAATTCTGTGACCCGAAAATATGATCAATGTGATATTTTACGGGTGGGCGATGACAGGGAATATTGGGCGATAAAGCAAGAAAGTTGTAATTTACGCTTTACAAGAGCAGGAATCAATTCTATGACCCGAAAATATGATAAATGTGAAATTTTTTCGGATGGGCGATAATAGGGAATATTGGGCGATAATACAAGAAAGTTGTAATTTTCGCTTTAAAAGTGCAGGAATCAATTCTATGACCCGAAAATATGATAAATGTGATATTTTTCGGGTGGGCGATAATAGGGAACGTTGGGCGATAGTGCAAGAAAGTTGTAATTTTCGCTTTAAAAGTGCAGGAATCAATTCTATCACCCGAAAATATGATAAATGTGATATTTTTCGGGTGGGCGATAATAGGGAATATATGGCGATAATGCAAGAAAGTTGTAATTTTCGCTTTAAAAGTGCAGGAAACAATTCTAGGACCCGAAAATATGATAAATGTGAAATTTTTTCGGATGGGCGATAATAGGGAATATTGGGCGATAATACAAGAAAGTTGTAATTTTCGCTTTAAAAGTGCAGGAATCAATTCTGTGACCCGAAAATATGATAAATGTGATATTTTTCGGGTGGGCGATAATAGGGAACGTTGGGCGATAGTGCAAGAAAGTTGTAATTTTCGCTTTAAAAGTGCAGGAATCAATTCTATGACCCGAAAATATGATAAATGTGATATTTTTCGGGTGGGCGATAATAGGGAATATTGGGCGATAATGCAAGAAAGTTGTAATTTTCGCTTTAAAAGTGCAGGAAACAATTCTAGGACCCGAAAATATGATAAATATAATATTTTTCGTGTGGGCGATAATAGGGAATATTGGGCGATAATGTAAGAAAGTTGTAATTTTCGCTTAAAAAGAGCAGGAATCAATTCTATATCCCGAAAATATGATAAATATGATAGTTTTCGGATGGGCGATAATAGGGAATATTGGGCGATAATGCAAGAAAGTTGTAATTTTCGCTTTAAATGTGCAGGGATCAATTCTATGTCCCGAAAATATGATGAATATGATATTTTTTGGATGGGCGATAATAGGGAACATTGGGCGATAATGCAAGAAAGTTGTAATTTTCGCTTTAAAAGTGCAGGAATCAATTCTATGACCCGAAAATATGATAAATGTGATATTTTTCGTGTGGGCGATAATAGGGAATATTGGGCGATAATGCAAGAAAGTTGTAATTTTCACTTTAAAAGTGCAGGAATCAATTCTGTGACCCGAAAATATGATCAATGTGATATTTTACGGGTGGGCGATGACAGGGAATATTGGGCGATAAAGCAAGAAAGTTGTAATTTACGCTTTACAAGAGCAGGAATCAATTCTATGACCCGAAAATATGATAAATGTGAAATTTTTTCGGATGGGCGATAATAGGGAATATTGGGCGATAATACGAGAAAATTGTAATTTTCGCTTTAAAAGTGCAGGAATCAATTCTATGACCCGAAAGTATGATAAATGTGATATTTTTCGGGTGGGCGATAATAGGGAACGTTGGGCGATAGTGCAAGAAAGTTGTAATTTTCGCATTTAAAGTGCAGGAATCAATTCTATGACCCGAAAATATGATAAATGTGATATTTTTCGGGTGGGCGATAATAGGGAATATTGGGCGATAATGCAAGAAAGTTGTAATTTTCGCTTTAAAAGTGCAGGAAACAATTCTAGGACCCGAAAATATGATAAATATAATATTTTTCGGGTGGGCGATAATAGGGAACATTGGGCGATAATGTACGAAAGTTGTGACCCGCGCATCAAGTCAACCTAAGGAAACTTGTGCACTTGTCCAAAATAAGCACGAAAGTAAAATAAACATGCGCATTGGTCTGGAATAAGAACCGCGCATTTATCTTTATTAAGTTAAATAAATATGTGCACTGTTCCAAAATGAGAGCCGCGCATCAACGCAAATTAAATAAACATGCGCACTTGTCTGAATTAGAACCGCGCATCGAGGCAAGTTACATAAATATGCGCACTGGTCCGAAATGCGAGCGTTGTTTGAAGGTATCTATGGCAAACTATCCATTCTACCAGATATACAAAAAATCTGTTCCCCATTTTTCTGGGAAAGAAATCTTTGTATGCATTTATCGGTCTATGTTCTGGTCCAGTGCTAAATTAATTATTGAGCTAGCTCTTTGCCGTCTCATCTTTTGAAGCTTGATATTTCAGGGAAATTCCTTCGCTCATGCACGCTGGAATGGGTCTTATTGCTTTTCGTAAGCTGGGACTTTGTCCTTGGACAAACTTGTTTTTTTTTGTTTTTGTTTCTTTTTTTCGCCTTTACCAGAAATTTGTGGTTGCTTTTTAACTCGGGGTAGGGGAGGGGGGTGAGGGGGGTGTTAGCACGCACGGCGATCGCGAGGAGCTCACTGATTGTAGCGGTGTTCTTTTAGACGAGCACTTAGTTATGTGAAGATTCATTGTGATTCCGTGTGGCGATGACGACACTTGAAAACCCGTTAAGCAGTCAAATTTTAAAGTGAGACGGGATTGCACCAAGCATTTTTTATCGTACTAAATAGATACGACAAAAAAGAAAATGCCGCAATATGGAGTTGTGAAGTTACGTCATAATGCACTAAATCAGTCTTTAACTTCATTTGATATGAATTATACTTGAATATATAAATATATATATATATATATATATATATATATATATATATATATATATATATATATATATATATATATATATATATAGAAAAATAAAACATTGGTTGTTTCGATTTAGGCGAATTTTGGTGTCCACTGTGCAGACAGCTCTCCAATACCACTTTACCTATCTTGCCGGAAGTGGGTCCGGCGTTGATGGAGCCCTTGCCGTCGGGGGATAGGAATGTTGTGGAGTGGGTCACCCGCTACCTCAACCAAAGACCGGCTACCCCGGTGAGTAACACATGCTGTGAGCCCTGACCGCGCCCTGAGGGCCAAAATTGACACGGCGAGGTGGCGGAGCGGGAGATGATGAGTGATAGTGTGGATAAATACGCTTGTTTGAGGTAAATTGGGACATTGATTTGCAAGACGGACGGTTACAAATAATAATAATAAACGGTCGAGTTTTCCAAATGAACGAATTTTGAGGAAAATGTGAGAAAAAAAGAAATAATGAGAGTAGTTTTATTTTGTCTCAGTGCTCAAGTGCCCTGACATCGGCCATGTCTACTTTGATGGAAGATCTTACCAAGGCCACCGACCAAAAATATAAAACTTGCGGAACGTCTCCCACCGTTGAGAGTGTCATTCTGTTCGTCTGCTCCGTGTTAAGGTGATTTGAAAGAAGACAAACGTTTGTTCGTCGGGTTCAGTATAGGGCATTCCAGAAAAAAAACCTCACCAATTAGTTACAAGTATGAACTAAACAAGAAAGGACATAAAGAAATATAAATTATCATGATGAGAATGATTGTGTTAGAATAAATGGTTAAAATAAAAAGTTATTTGTTTTCAAGTTTGAATGATAAATAAAGGTTGCTTGAAGTCGAAGTTTTGCTTTGAATATAACCTGTAAAATAGATCAATTTGTCCTTTGCTTTTGTTGTTGTTTTTGTGACTAGGTGTAATCTGGAAACGGAGATTTTACAGGGAGAGCTTTCTTCCGTCCAAGGCTCCCCGTTAGTGGCCAGCGCCAAGCCATGTATATGTACGTAACCTGAAAATAGATACTCAGAATGTGTGATGTGAACTGCAATAATGTCTGAATGAGCTAGCGTGCTGCACATGTTTTGAAAGTGGTTATATTTGTTTTTTTTTTTGTTTTTTTTTTAAGCTAAAAGATAGCCAAAAGTTGTAGCTTAGAATGTGTGGTTGCGTATCATATGTTTGTTTGTTTATTGTACAGTACCCTTAGTACACGTGCTGGGTATGCACTCTAAGATACTGAGTACTCAACATTACACGGAGCTGTGGAAGCTTGTTGTCGGCAACTGGGCTGGCGAGGACACTTCAAGGTAAAGTCACAAATTGCCTGGCAGACTTCTTCCAATGTAAATAGTTATAGTGATATAAAATAGAAAATGGAGGTATTTCTGAGACAAGGACCTTAAAATAAAGTGTTAATTGTAATTCACCACCTTTTTGTGGCGGAAATACTTTAAATGTTGATGTTTTTTTTTTTTTTTTTTTTTTTGTTCAAGCACATCGGTGACCTTGAGGCAGAAGGAAGTGCCATTGCTGCTACGAGACAGCACAGCGCTCTTACTGCAGTTGGTTCTAACGATGCCTCCCACTATGGACAAAGGTAGAGTGTCGAATTAGGTCACAGTTTATCGCGGCTGTCTGCTTATAACAGTAATATCTTTACCAGGCGACTCAAGGTAAAAGTGAAGCAGTGTTTCTAGAGAGCCACAATGAGTAAGAAGTTAATTATAACCATTTTAAATCTCTGCTATGACAGTCATTTTTATGATTGCCTTTCAGACGTGTACGTGTATTTAGTCAAGGCGCTGTACAACGTTTGTTACGTGCAGGCACTTATCAAAGTGTCACTGGAATTCTCCGAGGAAGAGAGAACGGCGTGGAGGTCAAAGGTCAAACAGGGGTCACAGGTACGGTGAACTGCACTGACATTTAATAATATATCAATAAAATGAATTGGAAGCATTAGAACCATTCCTGTACTTTAAAATTTAACCTTCAGCAAGTGATCCACTTCCGCTGGAAAAGAAGCCCGACTGCATGCAAGTTGTTACACTAACACATGACCTGTTAACCAGCAATTTACTCTCTGTATATTGACAGAAAGTGGAGAATAGTTTGGAAGCGATGCTGAGCAAGGTCATAGTGTTGCTAAGCAACAGCTGCCTGTATGAGGACGATTCCGCCAGCGATCCATTCGTTCCTGCTGTAAGCCACATTTATCAGACCAAAAATAAATATTACTAATAATAATAACAAAAAAAAATAATATATGGATAAAAAATCATTTCACGTAAGCGGACCGAGTCACAAATATAAAGAGTGACAATCAGATATAGGTGTATGTATCATTTTGGATTATCAAAAAATGCTGTAAAAACTTCAGACGGGTTGGATTAGGCGAGACAAAGATGTGCAGAGTGCGTGGTCTTAAAATTTAATGAGGAACAAAACTATTTTTCTTGCTTGCTTGCATTGGAATTCTCAAAAAGTCGTAAAAGCAAATAAATCACAAGAACTGTTTCGCTTAAAAGAAAAAAGAAAGAGCTGCACAATATAATGTCGACATCCATCACGCTACGATTCGTGGCAGGTGTTGTTGTTGACGCTGTGAGTGTTTGTCCGTTAGATCTGCGGCCGTATCTGGTCCCCCCAGAGTGTGGAGAGTGAATTGCAGCTGCACTGCTTGCCATACCTGCGAGTAGCCTCCTGTCTCCAGCATCACCTGTACGCTCTGCCTTTACCAGCAACTCGCAATACGGTACATGCCACTGTTTTTGCGATATTTTACGTGGGGCAGTTGGCTTAAATGTTAAAATCTGTCCCGTATTTGTCAAGGTTTGTGAAGAGCTTTTTAAAGTTCACCTCGAAGGTGGCTCAGTGGAATGAATAGGGCTTCAAAGGTACAAGCTTTGCTGTTATACGGTTCATAATTTAACGCTAGTTTGTATGCGTGTGTATGTGTTTTTTTTCTTTGTTATTATTCCCCGCCGCCCTATCCGGGGGCGGGGGATATAAAACGCCTCGTGTCCGTCCGTCCTGCCGTCTGTCTTGCCTTCCGCAGTCCTCTTTGTCCAGACTGTATCTTTGTTACTATTCACCGTAGACCACTAAATCCTTACAGGTAGAAAGTATATAATGTGTAGTTGTGCAACGTTAGATTATTTTTCGATTTCTTCAAAAAGTGTAATTTTGGCGATTTTTTTTTTAAAATTTGGACTTGGAATTTGGTTTTTTAGCACAAGTTTGTCCAGGCTGTATCTTTGTTACTATTCATCGTAGATTAATAAAACCCCACAGGAAGAAAGTGTATAAAGTGTAGTTGTGCAGTGTTAGGTTATTTTTCGATTTCTGCAAAAAATTTAATTTTGGCGATTTTTTTGAAAAATTGGACTTTGTCGTTTTTCAGAACAAGTTTGTTCAGGCTGTAGCTTTGTTACTATTCATCGTAGACCAATAAAACCCTGCAAGTAGAAAAAATATAAAGTGTAGTTATGCAACGTCAGGTTATTTTTTTATTTCTGCAAAAATTGTAATTTGGGCGATTTTTAATAATGTAGACTTTGTTGTTATATATATAGTGTAGATGAGCGCGGCGGGGGATGTGCAATCTACGATTGTCTTTTTTTTTTTTTTTTGTTTTTTTTTTTTTTTGATTGGTTAAGAGGTGTATGTTTCTCTTGGTATTGTCAGTTCGTTTGGCGAGGGGATTTATTGTTTATATCCTTGTATTTGTTTTGGCAAGATGTGTTAGAATGTATGGAAGCTAGAACTTAGTCAGTTTCGAATCGTCCCATTTAAGTCGCGAACTCTGTAGACAGGTGTACAGCTCTAGCTGATCAATCGCACATCATATTCAGATCTGGTTATTACGCGCAGTTTCTTCTCAGCACAGCACTGTAAAGTTCATATGATGTCATAACAGCGCCAGTGTATAATTTATAGGATCAAGGCCAGGAATTCAAGGTGTTGTGTAGCTACGTGGGACTGTCGCCTAGAGTGACCACGCTTAGCGACGAGGACCTACAGCTCAGCTCCGCCTCGTGCCTCAAGTGGCTGTGTGACGACCCCGGAGCACAGATCAAGGCCTGGTGCTCGCACTTGCTCGAGTTTACGGCCAGGGCTCAAGCCACCGCCAGGGTTGGTTTTCAAAATAACATAACACTATAAGAAAACCTATAATTTTTTTTTAAATTTTCCTCAAAGACTTTGTAAAACATTGGTTTTGAGAGTATGTTTGCCGTAGTATTATTAAGCCTAAGTTAGGTAATTTAACAATAAAAATGGAAATGCTTCCACTGTTTTAATGTGTGTTTTATTTCAACCAATCACCGTCCAGATGTTGCTGTCAATCAAGCCACAGTGGCACTGCCCACAGCTGCTTCAGCTACCACAGCAGTATGAACAGATTTTCCAGTTCTATAGGCGGAAGCCTTGCCAGAATTGCAATTCGCTGCCGAAAGACCCGGCAATTTGTCTTGTATGCGGGGCCTTGCTGTGCTCCAAGGAGAGGTGCTGCTATCAGCTCGGAAAATATGAGTGTGTACAGGTGGGTTGGGAGAGGAGCAGCATAAATACTTCTGAAAGCTTAGTCTGTTTGTGAAATTGAATAGAAAATACGAAAAACAAGCTAAATTCATTTTGACCATTCTATAATGCACAGTACTTTAAAATAGTGTATTCTATTAATTTTAAGCGTTTAATATTTCCATTAATTTTACAACATTCCGTAATTTATGATATCAAATACGTCCTTCTCAATACACAATCGTAATGACTCGGAGTGTGATTGATAGCACGACGAGACACGCGATTGGGTCGCAGGCAGCATGCCTTTGCCACGTGACATACTAACGCGTCCTTGACCCCCCCCCCCCCCCCCCCCTTGCCTATTTCCAGCACTCGGTGGACTGCGGCGGCGGCGTGGCTATCTACCTGCTCGTGCTCTCCTCCTACATCGTGCTGCTGCGCGGGCCGCGCGCCTCCGTCTGGGGCTCCGTCTACCTGGACGAGCACGGGGAAGAGGACCGCGATCTTAAGTAAGTGCCTTGCCGCTGCTGACGTCTTGCTCAGTGGATTAGAGTGCTGGTCTGGTAATCCCAAGGGATTAAAACCAGCCCTGGAGATTTTGAGCAGGCGTTGGATTCAGTTTCCTGTACTAAGTGTATTCAGTGGCTCAAGTCAAATGTCGCGGAAATCAAATTTAACGCTCTTGGAGTCGGATGTCATACTTCAGATGGACCGGGGTTGAAATCGTGTTTCAGTAAATTTTTTTTTCGCTTAAAAAACTGTATGACTTGGTCATATATTTTCAACTCAAATTATACTTATTAGTTTTTCTTAATCGAAGCTGTTTAACACTTGGCAATTCGAAAAAGGCAATTTTTTTGTTCTAGAAAGGTTTCGAACTGGCAAAAAAGTTTTCTTAGAAAGATTTCGAATCTGAAAAAAAAACATTGTTTTGTCTTTAAATTTAAAGCGAATCAAAATCAAACTGAATTTTTTCACATTGTACTCGAAAGGAGAAAGTGATTTAAATTTTTTTTCCAAATGTTTAATATTTCGCCGTTGGCAGTTGGACACAGGCATCTTTAATGCACCAAAAAAAAAAAAAGAAAGATAAATTTTGCTTCATTTCAAGGCTTATTACACGAATTTGGTGGTAATACATCACTTCTAATTGATGTTTCAGGCGGGGAAAGCCATTATATCTGAGCGAAGAACGCTATAAGGTGCTGCGCCACCAGTGGCTGTCTCACTCGTTTGATAAAGTTTGCAAACGGTGGATCCTGCATCGCGACCAGCTTTGAAACAATGGGTGGGATTGCAGAGTCTCCGTCTGCTGTTTCATGCGGGAGTTTCGCCTGATAATGCAAAACAGATTCGCCGGCAGAAGGGTACTCTTATCACTAACCCGCCTAGTCCTTGTAATGGGAAAAAGTGATGCAGCAAGTAGTAGCGTTTTTTTCTGTGAAGGAAAAGTCTGTCGTGTTCACGGGATTTTAACTAAAGTAAGACAGCATTTGATAGGCGTTCGCCGTAACTGTACTTAATAAGTGACGTTTTAATTACAAGCGGGCAAAGTGTGTCTTTCCTGTGACTTGAGGAGAGCCACGAGATGATGTCATTTGCACAGCCGCGTGGTTAGCAGTGGATTTCTTGTTGACCTCACCTCACAAAAAAAAGTCAATTCCGTCTAATTTTTTTTCTTTTTTTTTTTAGGGGGGGGGGGTCTTTTTATATTTTTTTTTCTTTTTTGCAGTTATCAAAACATTCATCAGTCCAATTTTCATTTAATTAAAAAATGACGAAAATTGAAATGTTACAAACGATAGAATAATTTTCCATTTTCACAGCAGTTGACTTGCAGAAAAGGATGTCCATGGAAGTCGCAAACATCGGATCAGCTTCAGGCTTGGTGGGATTATATCTTGTGTTGGTCCGACGGTTGGTTTTGTATTTGACTATCATATGACGTCAAAACGGGAAAAACTTGTCATCGCTGTCGAAATTCAAGAGAAACTCATTTCCGCCTGCAACTTGGTAGGGTGATACCCTGGGTAGCTCAGACTAATTTTTCTGTTGCTTTCTTGGGGATCAGTGATTCGTGGTCCATATATTAAAATATATAAAATGTACGGTAAATATTTGTTACTTCGCACACTTAAATTTTTCCCGTCCCAACGTATTCGAAGTAACGTGTATTCACTATGTTGCTGTGTTTTATGGACCGCGTCTCCTCGACCCTTGCACGAAGGCGTACGCAATTTAGCCGAAACAATTTTCGAAGCCGCCTGTCATGGCTTCCATTTGGGGTGGGCGATAACATGATGATGAGGTTATCACCCTGACGTCCGTACCAGGTCGACGTTTCGACGCCTATACAACGTCAGTTTTCCTGTTCGTTCGACCAAAGAAGTTGATTAGACCCGCAGAAAATGAGATATTGGTTGCGACCATAGGTAATAAATAGCGTTACTTATCTAACGGTTCAAGGTGTATTAGAGATGTTGATTAGACGTTGATCTATGGTCGGGACTACTCCCGGACAAATTACCGCCAGATTCAATGTTGGTCGGGTCGACGTCGCAATCTCAGATCGACGTTGGATTGACGTAGGAATGGTTAATGGGTAAGTCATTTTTAGCCAGACTTCCGGGACCTCTGCTATGCGCAAGGATGTACTGGTGATCAGTCCTCTGATGGAGAATCGTTTGCCTGTCGCTGTAGAGTATATACTGTGTGTATTGCGACTTCAGTTGACACCCTTTCCCGCAAGTCAACTGCTATAAAAATTGGAATGATGCTATTTATAGTGACATTTCAAGTTCCGCAAAAAAAGGCGAAAATTGGAAGATGCTATTTCATATTCCAAAAAACAAAAACAAACAAAAAGACGAAAATTGGAATGATGCTATTTATAGTGACATTTCAAATTTCGCAAAAAAGGCGAAAATTTGTAGGTGCTATTTCAGATTAAAAAAAAAAAGACAAAAATTGGAATGCTGTTTATAGTAAGATATCAAATATCGTCAAAAAAAAAATTAAGTTAAACGAAAAGTGGAATGATGATATTTTTCGTAACATTTCAAATTTTGTCAAAAAAAAAAGATAATAAATAGTACACACAAAAATTGACTTTTTTTGTTTGATTGGCATCTTCGGCATGAAAGGAGAGAGAGATTATGATTAGAATTGAACGACGAAGTGTGTTGTTTTCCCAGGGCTATTCGTTGTTCTGACTGCATATCGTAAAATGTTCTTTTTCCACTTTACCTCGTCTTTCCTTGCGATCTCGTGTATTGACAGCTCTTTGTGACGTGTTCATGAATATAAAATAATAACACGCAATGTGTTAGTGTCGTCCGCTGGTGTTGTGCAAGTTTCAAGGTGATCTGTAACGTGATCGAATGTGTTCGGCCTTGAAGTAATGTTTGTGCAGTTTTTATGTACGTTAGAGCTACGTGATACTCGCATCCGGTGTGTAAACAAACTATGCTTGTTTCCACTGCACAGTGTAATTGATTATTGAATTGTTAAGCTTTGTTTGGTGAGAAATCTTTTTTGTATTTTTTTTTTTTTTTGCGTGGGATCCGAGGTTGCAATAGTTAAGAAAGCGGATAAGACAGTAAAATCGTGAAACAAAGTGTACTGCGGGAAATGTGGGTCAGTGATTGAACTCATCCGTCCCATTAGAAAACTAAAGAAAATATGACATCAAAAAATGCAACAAAAACACAGAGCAAGTTACCCCTTTCTGTTGCTAAAATTTCCGTAAGACTGCCTGAAGTGAAATATCACGAATAGACAACAGTTCTTTTCTTGGGATAACAAAAAAAAAGGCATTTGGGGCTGTGTAACGTATAAGTTAGAGGTGGCTTCACAGCCTCTGTTACACACCACATTGCCGTGTCTGTGCTTTTTGAGCATAATTTAAGTAATTTTTAGACAGACAAAAACCTTGTTTTGTCAAGTGAACGTAGATAATTTCTGCCAATTTTTTGGGAAGCCTTACTTGCATTTTTTAACAGCAGTTTGTTATTCTTTTCTGTGATAGATCATCTCTCATGTGTGATTCAACTCGTTGTTCACTTAATCAAGAAAGTGTTACTTTTGTAATGTCGACAGGATATTTTGCTGTCACGAGATTACAATACAGTAGAATAGTTTCTGTGCGTAAGGTAACGTAAGGCAAGAGTTCCATTGACATAAAATGTATTTGTTTGCAATTATATTTTAAGTGCGATGGAGGTGGAATAAAGTAACGCTCAACACAGTCTTTTATTTTGGTTTTATTTGTTGCTGAATCTTAACAGTGTCAAATTAAAGTAAACCTGAGTAAATGTGAACACGTTTTTTGCGAGGGGCATCTTTATTTATTCAATCATACTGACATGAACGGATCCCCGAAGCACGACCGCGTTTTTACCCCTATAAAGTGCAATGAATACTACATATGTTTCTTTAACAAACCTTTTGAAACATTTGAAAATTTCTCATTAATTCACCACAATATTTTCATTAGATAACACTTTCGTCCTTATATATGTATACATATATAAAAAACTTTCGTCCCTATATATATATATATATATATATATATATATATATCATCTTAAATGCCAGCCTGGCATCGTCCTGCTTCTTAGATAAACCGCTTTCTTGGGGTACCGAAAAAAAACAAAGAAAGAACAATGGGGGGGGGGGGGGGGGGGGGGTTGTAGCACAAAGTACAAAAAGAAAAAGCTCTGGCATTCATTCGTACGAAGTTCTATATTGATAATTTTTAGCACTTTGTTTTCATTTTTAGTGCAATGTTACTGCTAATTTTGTACTAATTTTCAATGAATTTGTGCGATTTTTTTTTTAAATTAACATTTTTATTGAAAAATTTGGAAAAAAATTAGTTAAAAGAAGTGTTAAAATTGTTTTGAAAGTTCTTCCAAAAAAAATTTCAACAACCTAAAGGTGAAACTGAAAACCTGTTTTTCGGTCTTCTTGTCACTGATCACCTTGTGTACACACACACAAAAAAGAAAAAATAAAACAAGCTGATCATGTGACAAGAAGACTGAAAAATATGGTTTCAGGTTCACCTTTGGGTTGTTGAAAATTGGTGAAAAGTTTTTTCAAAAAACTGTCAACAAATCTTGAACACTTCTTTTTACTAAACTTTTACTAATTTTTCAATAAAAATGCTAATTTTTCAAAAATTTATTGAAAAATCAGCACAAAATTAACAATAACTTCGCACTGAAAAATGAAAACAAAGTGCTACAAATGCTCAAGAGCTTCCTACATTACTGTTATTTTTCAACAAATTTTTTAAGGGTTACTTTCTGAAAAACGAACTTTTTCATAATTTCCATCATGAAAACAAAACAACCACTTTCAATAACCACAGACAGCCCGTTTTTTATCCACACTACGATCGTTTCAACCAGTTTTTCATTTCTCAGGGAATTCAATTCGATACTGAAGAATATTTAATAATTTCAGCTTATCCGCACTCCACTTTGGATCGTTCCGTTCTTGCAAAGTTTTCCAAGCGTTTTCTAGAATATCTGACTCGTGCCCCAAAACCAAGGGCAACGCCTGAATGTGTTCAGTCTGAAATCCTTTCTTGAGCAAAAAGCGATAATTATGTTGAATAGTGACAACGTCTCGCGCTAGGAACATATCCCGTTCATGCGGCGTCAAGGTGACCTCATTAGGATCCCATCCAAGCTCTCGCAAAAATGAGACCGGACCACGCCGATTGCCTCGCTTTTTTCCGTTACCCACTACTAGACTCGCTTGTTTGCAGAGTAGTTTTAAGGTTATCGTCGAAATGTGAACTTCCTTTAGCTCTTCGTAAGCCCTGTCGATATCCTGAAGCTTGTAGGAGAAAATTTCCTTGCAATTCAGCACGTCTTTACAGGTGAATCCTAACTCCATCACGAGCGCAACTTTAGCCAGGTTAAATCCATATTTCTCGGGTTTGATCAGCATGTCGAAATCTGGAAGATGTCAATAGGCACTTTGTAAACTCTAAACGAGAAATCAGCCCAGGGACATGAATAAACATCAACAAATATTTAGATATTCAAAGAGAGACTACCCATAAATATAAGAAAATATACCATAACTTCAAATTACAAAAATAACACCAGAATAACAAATTAAAAAAAAATGAAGTGCAGGGGCTGGGTCTAAACTATTTTGAGCAAGTCCTGAATGAAAAACATTTAAAAAATAACCGGGTTGGACGGTGCTCTTTTTTTTTATCGAAAAAATTAAGATCCAGTCAGGGCCGAATTTATTTTCTTTTTAATTTTGAAAATTTCGGTGGCCCAGCATAGACTAAAATTCTTGTTTCGTTTTTCTTTCCTTTCGTTTTTCTTTCCTTTCGCAAAATATGGTTTAATGCTTTAATAAAGCGTCCGTATACAAATACTTGCATTAACAATTTAAAACTGGCTACTTTGAAGCGTTTTGATAACATTAATGTTATAATATTAGTATTATGTCATAAACGTTTTATAAAACCAGTAAACAATATTCTGCGGGGAAAAGACGACATAAGAATTTTGACTAATGCCCAGGCACCAAAATATAAAAAAAAAAAATTAAAAAAAGAGCTCAAAGTGATTAATCTTCACACTCGTCTTGCGCAGGGAGTTTCTGGAGAAAAGACGAGCACCCGCCAAAACGGAGACTGAAGTTTCACCCTTAATTTAATCCTTAAACGCGATGGTCTTCTTTTCTTTGTGAACTCTTACTTGAGCGGATTTCTTCAGGCGTAAACCCATGACCTAAAAGCGTTTCCACCTTGTCTCGAAGACTCGAGTACCGCTTGCGAACACCCTTCTTTGTCAAGACAGCAGCTATAAATTCGTCCCAAGTCAAGCCCAGACGCTGTTTTACGTGCCGCAGTGACGCCATATATTGCACATCCTTTTCTTCGTTGTGTTTCTTATAATACTTCCAATAAGCTTTGAATCTCCTGGGGTGCGTGGCAGCTATTTTTAGCAACGGAACCGTGACTGTCTCCACACCATTAGACCTGACCACATGGATCAGTTCGTCTACATTGTCCATCTGCAGTATTTGTGGGTGTAATAGGATCTCTTCGCGTGGGATTCCAATGCTGTTCAGTTTCTGACACGCTTTTTCCCACTCGCTTGCCGTGTTATGGCCTTCGTCCCGTTGCCGGACATTTTTTTTCGCAACCTGCAAGTATAACATCGTTGTTCTGGAATTGAAGTGATTTATCTTGAAATTTCAGGGTTCGCGTTGGCGGGGTTTTTGTCCACTTTTTGGACATTTTTTACGAAATGACTCACTTTTTCGGAACCCACTGAGTTTTTCCGGACCCAAGTGAGTCACACTTTACCTTTTTGACTCACTTTCCTGAGAACCCAGCGCGAACCCTGAATTTGTTATATCAGTGACAGGAAATTAATGCTCGTCCCACGTGACAGAAAAAGTAAGACTGGGAGCAATATCCAGTTCTCACCCCCAACAGTTTTCACTAAAATTCCCCGCCTTCACGAAAACAACACCACATAACCTCGTTCACTGCATACCATTTTATTCTTAATTAACTCACTTAAGAAACATTTGCTTCACAACATAATTTACATCAGATACTCACCTTTGATGTTCCAGTCTTAGTTTGTAGTCTTTTATCTATCGATAACCTTTCCAGGTAATTTTCAAATCGTTTTTTGCTATAATTTAACACCTTGAGGTTAGTCTGACGTAATGTTGAAATTGCCACTAGCCTTTTTATTCGTAATTGCAATTCAGCCACGTCACACTGAGGCGTTAGCACGACATTAACACAGGATTGGATTTGTTCCAGAGTGAAGCCAAATTTGTGCAACACCTCGATTCTTTCTTGAATTTTCAATGCAGATGAAGTAGATTTTTTCAGCATGAACAATTCAAGTAGTTCTTCCGACGTTAGATTAAAACTGCGTTTTATCAACTGTAAATCAACTAGATTCCTTTGTTTTCTGTTCAGTTTATGAAGTCTTTGCTGAAATAACTTGGGTTTACCAGGCGTTGCAATTTTCAGCAACTCTACACTGATTTTTCTAATACCGTGAGATTTCAAGAATTCGACCCTTTTGTCCAAGTCACGCAGATGGAGTATTTTGTGGTTGGTGAGAATGTCATCGAGCGAGCATCCCATGGACTGAAGCTCCTTCAGTGTCAGCCGCCAGCTGGAACTGGCGTCGCTCTCGTGCGGCTTATCTGTATCCTGCGAATGAAAAGTCATACATAATATATATCCACTGTGTCGACAAGGGTATAGAAATAATCATGCCTATGTGTGTGTGGGGGGGGGGGGGGGGGGGAGGGGAGGGGGTGAGGCGGGTTTGGGTCACCTATATCTGATTATTACAATTGCTGGACGGTTTAACCGGCTTCGATGCCACATCTTTTGCTGTAAATAGGGAGTGCTCAGGGTCCGGAGGGATGAGGCGAAATGTCAGCAATCTGAATGGAGAGACCTTAAAACAAGTTTGCCTAACTGACGGGAAAGCCAGTATTGTGTCCCGTGCACGACTTTTGAAAAGTCCCTGCCACTTTCAAATGATCTCTCGGACATATTAAACAAAATCAAACTCAACACCGGCCGCCTTTGCAAGCAAATATTTTAGTTGCATTTAGTTGTATTTTGTGTGAAAAAATCACATAAAATCAATCTATCTATAAAAGCTCTGGTTCCTGTTTAACATATGTGAACTGTTTTTAAATACTTGACGGAACTTACATCCGTAACAGGTTCCGCGCAGTGATTTCTCCCTCGAACATCATGGGGTACAGCGGTTTGGTTTAGGACTCTTCCGTCACTGAACCTTCTGTACAAATACTTTGCTTTGTTAAAGCCGTAAGCATGGCACTTGTTGGGTAAGAGCAGCACAAAATGTTGTTTCCTCCAGTATTTCCAGTAAGTCTTATTTACAACTAACAATGGCGAATTTCTGTGCACTTGAGTGTAAAGGTGCCTGTATCCTTTGCAGAACGCAGTGATGTAATTTGCAAACAGCCGAATGCGATTGGCTGACATGGTTTTTCTCTCGCAGAGATCAAAACCTACATAAAAGAGAACAAACACTGGCATTTCAAAATAGGTAAACGAGGATCCACACTTAAACAGGCATTCTTGTAAATTTAATTTAAATGTGTTGATATCTGCGAATAAACTCAAGTTCTCAAATAGAGATTATGAGGTTAAAAATCGATTGCAGAAAAAATTGTGAATTCGGTTCGAACTTGTAATCAATGTAAACAGCTCACAGGCTTGGATATACATTGCCTTTTGCAGGAAGCATAAGTTTAAGGACTGAAGTTGACTGAAGATATTTATTTGCAATTCTACGGAGGAACATGATCGTGGGTCATACCAGTTAGCATGTGACAAAGGCTCGGTAATCAGATTATCAAAAGCAGAATTAATTTTAAATATTTCCAAGGCGTTCCATATCACAGATGTTGTACATCATGCGGGAGAAAAAGCACCGTCCAAATGCCAATGAACAACTGCTAAGAGAAATTGCACAATAAAACTGAAACAAACAAAATACATTAATCTGAAAACGGGCTTCAAGGAGACCAAAGTCCAATGCACGTGCAGGGAAAAGCTTCAAAAGCAATTTAATAAAGTCAAAAGAGCACAGAAGTATCTGCACAGGAAATCCCGGCAGCGATATGTGATACTATGTGGTCTCCTCCCCCCCCCCCCCAACCCTAAAAAAAAAAAATGGAGAAGTGCGAGTTATTTTTTTACCAGACGCAGTCCGCACGAATGTAAAAAATATAAGCTTGGACATATTTCAGTGGTTTGTTTTAGTATAACTTGGGTGTTTTAGTTGTGATTGTTTGTGACTTTATGTATTCAAAACATACGGTTTTAGACATATTTTGGTTTTTGTTGATGTTCGAGGAAATCTCGTGTCAAAACGCATTTTTTCGCATTAAGGTACAGTTCAGCTGTTAAACAAAACATACTATAGCTTCAGCAATACTTATTGATTTTTTTCCAAGAAAGGTTTCTCAGCACTTGAACGATGCACTCATAGTTTTCTGTTGATTCGTAAAGGGCAGATGCAGGCGCCATTTTGCGAGTCAAGTTTACAAATAGAATATAGTCAATAGTCAATTTTTTCATCGGACACTGACAAACAGGGTTTATTTGTCAATAAATGGATAATAGGGAGAACACAGTGTTTGTACCCTAGATTTGATTTCAGCATGCTGCTTTGTTGCATTCAACAAAAATAGTTTAAATTTTTTAAGATCTATCACAAGCCAAATCACACTCTCAGAATCCGGAGGGATCAACTAGATATTCAGTGAAATATCTCACAAGATTATACCATTTTGTGCACGTGACAGAACTTTGAAAAGGGAAAACAACAATTGCCTTATTTTGGTTTATGACATTCATTTCCCTGTAACATGCTCATGAACTTCGCAATGGTTATCTTCTCCTATATCAAGTACAGCTGTATACAAAAAAAAATTGAATTCTTAAAATCATTTTACACGCTATTCTGCATGTTGTATTAAAACCTATTCGCTCGTGCGAAAGTGGAGTTTTGTTAATTTCAATGTTTTTTCTATTATTTCTTTATGACTTTCACTCAATACATTGCTGTCGAAATGTCGAAACTTTTCTGCAGATTACAAAGCGCGAATTCGCTTATTCTTTCCAACACAAATCCTTGATCTTCGTCAAATTCCAAACCGGAACAGAGGCAGAATTAGCATACACATAAGCGACCCGTGAGCAAAATAAAGTTTTTTTTTAAGACTGCATTTTTTGAAAAAAAAAAGTTTTTAATGAAAAAAGTTTTAAAGAAAAAGTTATACCGGGTCTTTGAGTTCCAACAAAAATAAAGGCCAGACCTACGGAGTTTTTTATTGTTCCGCTAATAGAGATCAACTTCATATGTTCTGAGACACGAATCCTGCACACCAGTCCCTGTTGTTCAAACATTTACTGAAAGCTCAACAGCAATGACAGAAGTTAAATATTGTGGGTATATAGAATAAATATGTTCCCAATTCCAAACCTACCAATTACTTGAGTATATAATTTGCAGATAATCCATAACCCCTTCATTTGAATTTTGGATTATTTCACTTCGGTCACACTGAATTTAAAGACTGGAACGAAAACAAACATGTGACAGATTAGTGCGTAAGTTAAATCATCCCCATTTTATCGAAGAAATAAGACATGCAGTCCATTAAAAATTGTGCCTTGTTTGCAAAAAGGGTATATTGTGTATGCACTTTCAGTAAATGTTTGAATATTGGTGACTGGTATACAGGATTCGTGTCTCAGAACACGAAGTTGACACTTACTAACATAACAATGGAAGGCTTCGCAGCTCTGACAGAGATATATGCGAAGTAGCTTAAGAAAGAGCTGACTCGGTGCTGCTATAAGGTGTCAGGCTTTGAGTGTTAGAAAATTATTAAAATTAAAATTTCTAGTAACCTCAGGCTAGTGTTTCTTGTAGTCCCAGCGAACCCTTCCTAAGACAAAAAGGGTCACAGTTCCTGTAATAGAACTGGCTATTGATCTGAACTTTCGAGGATCTTGATCTTTTGGGGCATGTTCCAGGACACCGAGGTTTGGACTAGCAGGCTTTTTCTTAAAAAGCACACCGAGAAGTATCCTGGCGCATTATTTTCGACCACAGCGAAACTGCCAAGCTTGAGCAAAGAATAGTTTTGCAGTTGTAGACATCAATGACAAATTCTATTATTCGAACTATGACTCTTGCTGTCATAGGAAGACCGCAAGAGTTATCTAGGACTATGTTTAGCAGGGGAAACCCGCAGTATTCAAGTGTGGAAAATAACATAAAGGAAAAAATTTGATGTATTTTTAATTTGTTTTTCTGTTTTAAAGTTTTCTGCTTCTATGTTCATCCTCCAAAAAGTGCAGTCCTGTTTTGCGTTAATAAGCGAATTCACACTTTGAGCGTTCTCAATAAAAATGAGCAAAAATACTGAGTTTCGAATAAAAATAACCGGGTAAAAAATGAAAGAAATGACAGAGAGATTTCGCCTAAATATCAAATTTCTCTTGCACCAAAGAGCAATCGGGTTTCAACAACTCGTATGTTATTTTAAAAATTTACTTAAAGTTTTAACAAATAGTTTCAAGTTTCAATTTCTGTTATGTTCCGAGATGTTTCTGCGATATTTCTTCTATATTTTTGTTTCATTTCTTTCATTTTTCACCCGGTTCCCTCACAGTCGAAATTCTTGTGTATTTTATTCGAACACCCAATGTGTGAGTTGGCTTATCTCGAAGACGTAGTCCCGAGTGACCCTAGTCCATCACCACTCTTCTACCCGAACTAGGCCCTCCTCTCTGGGGTGGGAGTCACCTGGGACTATCGAAGACGAAACTGTGAATCCGCTTATTTCCTTCCATACTTTGCAAGGAGGTGAAAAACTTCCCCTCACATCGTAAATATTCTATTTATTTTCAAATTTTATGAAACTTAAATCAATTACCGACAGGGTGGTCCTTCCAGTTGGGGAAACAACCCTCGTATACAGTGAAAACAACGGCTTAGTAGCGTGTTCGGGTGTCAGAGGACTATATTATCGCTCATAATTATACATGAAACGTATCATATATCATTAACACTTCTCGCACAATAACGTATCATTTCAATCAGAACTCCTCGTGTCTTATAATGATATTAAGATTTTATCATGAAAAGTTCGTTTTTGAAACAGGTTTCCTGCCTTCAACAGAGCTGTGTTTTGCGGCTATTTACAAAGCAGCCATTCGACAATTTTCAGAGCATTTCTTAAAATAAAGTAATTTTAGCTTCAATTGATAACGTTTTGAAAGAGGAAGGGGGCATGTACGTGTGGCTTTGCATGTTTCAAATAAACGCTGATGCTCTTTTATTTCCGAGAATCAACCTTGTGTTGTGAGTTTTCCGGTAAGTACGAAATTCCTAGTAATTAAAAAGGTATTTTTTTAGTTTCAAATAATAAATTTTTAAAAGAGGATGGCACCTAGCAACCGAGAATTTTAAGTTTCTTTCATCTTTCTAGAAATTATTAAAAACGCATTTAAAAGACAAAAAAATCTGTTCTGTTTTGGTAGTCAATGGCTTGGATAATGTGCTCACCTAATGCATTCGTTCGGTTCCATTAGGAACAAAAAGTTTCTTGTTTTTTTTTCCTTTGCAAGCCTTTTATCTGTTTCAGTATACCTATTCAACTCACCGTCTGGCTAGATCAATGCTAATAGAAATCTGATAATTTAAAAAAAAATGTTGAATTTTTTAAACATTGCTTGTTACTTAAATTTTCAACAAGATTTCCAAAAATATTGCATGCATTATCCGTTCAATGGTACCGATTCCTCGGTTTCATTAAAGAACAGATCGAGAGGAACCTTTGATAGGAACTTACACTGAACTAAGTGTTTGACGTTGCTTAGCAATTAATGAACACACAATACTCAAATAGGGCCAAAATTAAACACTGAAATACCACAAGTTATCGACACACGGTGCTGTGTACAGTACATCGTTAGGCTTGCCTGCCAATGACACTACACTGGACAAACACTGGAATATTATTTCTTTTTCTCTGCTCTCTGGGGAGAAAGGAAGAAAAATAGGGCTTTCTGTGTCGAATACATCAGTCTCTACCTCACCTTCATCCAAGTTTACGCCTTACTCTGCTGAACTCCTATTTGGGCCCGAAGTCGCCTTTTCTAAATATGTGGGCAAAGGAACGGGATAAGGCAGACTGCGACGCATCTGGTACCACATGCCTCTAGGACTTTGGTAAGCTGAAGAATCATTAGGCTAAAATCGACTTATTCACCACCATTATGCCTTTATATGTGGAATTAGAGTATCTGCACAATACTCTTCTAATATACAAAAACAACGCACCAGGAGACTTTAACAACCCGATTGACCTGACTACATGATAAAAATGACGTGCTCTAATCCGAGCACAAAAGAAAACGGAGAAGAAATAAACCTCGTTTCTCATTCTCCAGCCAGGCTACTAGATCTCAAATGCAGCAGAAGTGATACGGCCGGGTCGTAAAATTTTGAGTTAAAAAGAAAAAAGATATCGACTGGGCTGCGGTCATGCAAAATTTCAAAGTGAAATAACTTGAAAAACATAAGAACAAAAAATTAAAAATAAGTAAAAATATAAAAAATACTGGTGTTTCGTTGGGAAAATGCAGATTAAAATACCACATTAATATTTTGTAAATCCTTCAAACCATATTTTCTAATTTTGGCCAATGCTGGGTTGCCAAGAGTTTCAAAACTAAACAAAAATCGAGAAAATCGGCCACCTGGTCAAATCTTTAAAAATTGGGATTAAAAATTTTCTTAGTGGTTTTTTTGATATGATATGGTAAAAATTACATACCTGACATAAAAATTATTATTTATTAGAACATAACGTCATTTAAATGCAGGACAGAATCACTTTTTAAATATATTACATCCCACATAACATATTTCACTACATTATGAAACATATTTCTAATGGCTATACGTTTTTCATAAATTTGTCATATTATCATGGAGATTTGTTCATTTTGTTGTCACATATACCAGAGACGTCGATGTTTCATTTTAGACGCCCTAGCTTCTACCGTCTGATGGCTTCGACCAATTGCAAAGCAAAGATATGGGAGATAGGAAAAACAGTTAACGAGGCTCATTAACAATTGTTGTGGTGCCGCTGTGTGAACGGTTTCTATGTTCAAGATCGAAAACAGCACACTGAGGGACGAAAGGTGTGGGGATTTCATGAAGTAAAAATCCTGTAAGTATCTGTGAGCTTTGATTAAATGTGACTTCTCCTACACTTTTCACTGGATCGCAATAAAATTTTGTGTGAATTTGTTGCTAATTCAAGTGGGCGCCATGCTATTATATTACTTTGGCGAAATGAAAACCTCTGTTGCTGAAAGGTTATATGTGCCTACCTTTTTAGTAAATGCAATTTGGAATGGGTTTAGTCTAGACCTGGAGTAAAATCGCTGTTTTGATTTTCAAAAAATATTGTCGCTACTGGGCACCAAAATCGGTTTAGTTTAGGTATTGCACTGCAGAGACATCTTGTTTCAGCTGCACAGTCCGTTTAATAAATAATTTGACGGTATTGCTTGAGTTATTTACAAATGAGCTATTCACAAGTTCCAGACTGCCAATTACTCCTAGCATGAATAAAAGTAACTGACAAAGGATCGACCTGGTTTCAAAAAGAGTTGTTTTAATATTATTAAATAAAAAATAATAACGCAATTATTTATAAAGTAAGTAAGCTATCAAACACCATTGATTTTTTTCGTTCAACTCTAGATTTCTACAATGGTGGCACTATTAATTGAGCGAAGCAAAAAATATGCTTACTTTATTTTTGCCACAAATATAGTAAGAGGGTAATGACATATAGTTATTCGTGTGTCTTATTAGTGAGCTGAGCTATCTAGCAAAAGTATAAAGAACGAACTATTCCTTCATGTAGTAACCTGTCCAGCTAGTAACATTTTTTCAAGTTGTTAAAACAGTTTGCAAAAAGAAATATTTGTTTCTTAGATTACACATATTTAAAAGGATGTGTTTTGGACCATCTCTAGCTGAATGGAGCAAGCGTAAAATTTTGCGTCTTTGGATGCCATTTAGAAAATGTCTGGTGTGTCGCATTACTAAATACAGAAAACAACTTGTCATATTTATTAACTAAGCATGAAACAGTTTTAAACTTTCAATAATTCATTTTATTGGTTAAGCAACTACAATATTTTCTGCACAGCTGATACAGGTATCTACAAATCGTACATCTACGACTCAGGTAAGTGTATTTGTTGCATGAAAGGCAACCTTTAAAACTCAAAAGCAAATACGAAGCGCAGAAAATAAATCCCAAATAATAACCCTGTAATAAGCTTAAATGAGAGTACATTGTTTATCAGTTCCGAAAAATCATCTCAGATTGAGGAAAAACACAGGTTGTTTTTGAGACATAAGATGATGCAGCTCTAACATGATTCTGAGATGAGTCTTCAACTTTGTTAAATTACAAAGCGATTCACCAGCTAGAGATTTCACTTTGCCTTTTGCAATGAAATATTTTTCAGCCGTATTGATAAGGAACTATAATTTAAGTTTTGTTATCAGTGTCATTGACATTGTGTTAGCCAGTTGTACTACTAGCAATAGTTGTGCTTTATCACTACCGGCTCTTAGCCAAATTATTTCTGCTGAGTAAATGGCATAGCTAAAATTTAAATGACAACTCATGGTAAAAAAGTTTAAAAAGTTATTGACAAACAGGCTTTGAAATAAAGAGTAGTCAAGTACTCATACATTATCATGTATCAGTGCACTGAAGAGGTGAAAAATGTACTAATTGCAACATATATAATTCAAACTTTGACTAAACAGTATGCACCATCCATTTTTAAGAACACAAAAAGGAATATTAATGCATTAAACGCATTACTTAGCTTACGTAAACTCTTTGTTGTGATGAATCAATTTTTTTCAATAATATTTTGCTGCTGAAAATTCGAGACCTTTGTTGTGATGCCATGTTTTTTCGTCTTTTTTGAAGTTTTTTAAAAATAAAATGAAAATCTTGTGTTTTTGGACATATATCTAGCTTACGTTTGAAATGTTACAAAACTGTCACATCAAATAAAAGAAATATTATTTAATTAATATGACCATGGTGTAAGAGTTAATGTCATAACTTCCTCACCAGTCGGTATATGCTCCTTAAAGTTTCCCGGAATTCGCATATTTTTCGAGGTCACATCGATTAACTCAGTTCGTGAAGAACTTTGCAGAATATGCGTATTCCTGATCACACAAATTCTTTGTAATATATATATGCTACAGTCATTCTGTGTAATCAGTCATTTCGTGAAATGGCTAAAATTTTCAGTCATTTCGTGAAATGACTGTGGAACCAGGCATTTCGTGAAATGCCTAAATTTTTCAGTTATTTCACGAAATGGCTGAAATTTATGGTACTCCGTTACTCAGACTGCCTAGACACATTTTAGGCAATCTGTGAAACATTTGAATATCATGATCGTGAAAACATAAACACATGCTACGTGAACGAAGGACTAAATTGCAATTAATCTGATATTCTACCAACTCGGGGATATGATTAACAGGCCGTGCGCGGCAGCATGTTTCTGAGCAGTTAAGGTAACTTATTTGCAAAACGAAGACGACTTACTTGAGCATATGACCCGCCGTTAGCGACGACTGTGACCGAATCGGCGACTCTGACCAAAACGGCGGTGGTGGCTGAAGCGACCGAAGCGCCTCCAATGACAGAATCGATGATGATGACCGAAGCGACCGAAGCGCCGGCAAAAACCAACCATATGACCAGGCCAATAGCGACGACGGAGACCGAATTTGCTGTAATGACCGAAGTGACGATGCTGACCTAAGTGACGATGCTGACCGAAGAGACGGTCATGACCGAAGCGACGACGAGGAGCGAAGCGAAGTCAGCGACTGAAGCGGTGATGGCGACCGAAGCGACGACGGTGATGCGACCGAGTCGGCGACCGCGACCGAAGTGACGACTGAGACCTTAGGTGTTATTGCTGATAGGGATGAAAATTATCTATACAAGATAAGTGTTAAAGCAGGTATTCTGAAGGAAAGGTTTTCACGTAATCAGTTTGACATTTGTCTCCAGCGCTTATTGAACCACTCCAATACTAATCAAACTCAGGAAATTTCTTTGCGTCAGGCTGTTACACAGGAGTCTAGCTCCGAAGGACAAGGTTTTGTAAAGTGTAACTGTGGTTTAAGTAACAAACGCCGTGGGAGCAACAGATGCAAGTGCTTCAAAAATAAAGTGTTCAAGTCTATGCCATAACTCCCTGTGTTGTTAAAAATAAATAAAGTTTCTGATAAAAAATGGAACAAGTAGAGTAATACAGAGCTATGGGAATAACAGGTGCAAGTGCTTCGAAAATAACATGTTGTGTTCAAGTTGATCGTATTCCTCAATGTACTGTACAAATAAATGACTTATCTGACAAATATAATAAATGAAGAAGATCCAGTATTTTATTTAAATCAATAAAACATTTCGTGTAATGACTGAACATCAATTCAGTTACGAAATGACTGAAAATTTTAGGCATTTTAGGAAAAGACTGATTACACAGAATGACTGCAACATATACACACATACTCCATTAATAACATGCCTACACTAGACCCGTACGGCTACAGTAAACTAGCCAAAAACCTACGTAGATGGTTTTCATGTTTTTCGTTTTGACAATTAATGGATTACGCGAATTAGCCAGTCCACATATCTGGCTAATTCAGTTATTAATCGAACATTTGAGATAATACACAAATTTGCTAGTCAATTCGGACAATGCATGTATTAGCCGCACACTCTTATTCAATACACGAATTAATTAGTAGTTCTATACATACAAAGTGTGATAAATGTGAGTGGTAAACGAAATTAGCTGCGTCGCTGAATCTAGTACTGGTTGCACGGTCATTTTCCGTGCTCCTTCGCTCATTTACAACACTTGGCCCTTTTCTGAGCGAATCTTTCTTTTTGCTCGCTGTTCCATCAGCAGACTTTCAAGGGCATTTACCATTTCCTCATCTTGCTCTGGAAATAAATAATTATATACATGAGGCATTTTGGACGTTTGAGTTACGTCACTGAGGCTACAGCAGTATTTTCCATGTCTTCACCCCTGTTTTTAAAAGAAATTTTGCATGTAACTAAATTTAAAGCCTATCTTCTGTTAGGTTTCTCATCGATTCATATATTACATACTTTATACTATCTTCTCTTGTACAATATTTTGCAAAAGTGCTCTTCATCTTTACACTGGTCGAACATAAACACACTAAAACCGGCTTAATTCGTGTGCCTTAGGCACTTCGCCGGTAATGGGAAATTCAAATCATAGAAACGCAGAAACAATCGCAATTTGGTGCTTACTGGATCATTAATATATCGGGAATATATTTTGCGGAGGGCAAGTGAGGGTTTAAGATGAATGTGGTGTTCTGTGCAAGAGCAAGCGAAGTGGAATGTTGATCTTAGATTCGAAAAAAAAACAACTGCAATTTCACTCTTATATGGGCTGGCATGTCGCATGTTTATTTATATTAAGTTACCTTAATGTTTCTCTACAGACAGAAAACAGTGAATATTCTTATTGCTAAATTTACTTTATCCAAGTTTCGAAGATTTAATACATTTTAATAATGACTGTCGCTGATAAAGTAAGGATACAATAAATAAAAGGTTAAGAATTTTTCCTTTGCAGAATGGGTTTCATTTTCTCATGAAAGACTGACCATCTTCCTGCTTGTCGGCTGACGGAGTCTTGTCTTTTATTGCAGTGAGGCCAAAGTACATTGCTACAGCCAGAGCAGCTCCCAGGTACGGGCCTACCCAATACACCTGCCCAGTGAAAAGAATTTTATCGTATGAACTACATTAAATACGCAGCAATATACAAAATAATATGAATAAAAAAACACATACATTATGACTTTCTGGAGAAACACTGATTAAACTCTGCAGAAACTTAGCTGTAAAAAAACACAACGGTGAATAAAGGAATATGAACACCCCAAATGAAATTAAAGCGTAAAAGAAGAAGATATGCAATCACGTCAAGACCGAAAACAGGAACAGTATATGAAGGTAATAAAAGTGATAGCAGATTTAACACTGACTGGGATTTCCATATGCAAATATTTACAAGTTGTATCAAACTCTTTTTTTTTTTGACTCACAGTTGTAAAGAAACATAGTGGGGAAAAAACAGTTGCACTACTATTCATAAATCTTTACCCAGTGGTGCTTGAATTTGCCAGTGATAACAGCGGGACCCAGCGCAACGATGGGATTAATGGCGGCACCCGTGTAAGACATCTGCCAATTTGAAATTTTAATAATTTAAAACACTTAACAACACAGTTATCACTTTCTCGAAAGACACATTTTTTATATAACACAACAAAAATATTGTTCAAGATTGCAAATTTTTTTCTCCCTTTTATAAAGGTTATCCAATGAACTTGTGCAATAACATATAATAAGTGCAATAATATATTACAAATTGCCACCTACAAGTCTGTCGTTTGAAATTCGTTGATATAGCATAAAAACAACTATAGCAGCAGCAACAACAACAAAAAGGCGCTAAACAAAAAAGCATTGTTTTCGTCCTGAGACATTTGGTGAAGAAGCCAGATTTTATTTTCCTTTAAATATGTGCAATTTGCCAAGCCTGTATAAAACATCCATGGTCTTTATACTGCATTATCAACGATATTAATTATATGCGGGCAAAAAAACTGTCCTGTTACATCTATTTTTGTTTTGTTCTACTTCTCAGCATCAAGCAGACATTGACTTATTTTCTGTCAACATGAAATATTTGTGACCAGCAAGAAAATTGGAACTGAACTCTTCGACCGGCAAATAAAAACACCCCAAGATTGTCCATGGACAATGTCCCAGCTCACAAATTCTGATGTCAAGATTTATGACATGTAAGTATAACCTGTGATCAAAATTTCAAGACAGTAAGGCTATGTACCTGGCATCAGTCAAGATTTTAATCCAGACATATTTTTATTAAATATTTTATTGAAAATATATCAGCCAATTTTTAGCGAATCGTCAATAATATCCGTTGCCTTTAAGTAAAATGTCAAGACAATAAGACCATATCCTTGCGCCAGTTAAGATCCTAACAAGAAAGCGGTTTTTCGCCAATATTACCAGTATGTTTTTTGGTACACTAATAATAAAAGCCAGGTGAACACTTATTTAACCTACATTCAACCAACATTATATGATGTTTTCACTGAATAATAAGAAAATTGGTATTCGGTCATTTTTTCCTTATATTTAGCAATTCGACAAAAAAAAGAGCCAGTTGTTCATGTTCGCTCCCTGCCTTCTATGATTGTTTTAGACTTTTCAATAAATTCCCAGGAGGACATACACTTCTAGCAAAAACTGGAATTTTGGCAACATCTATCGCTAATATTGGGCGATTCACCAAACAGTAGCAGTAAGATTAGACTCCACTTTTATCACAGTAAGGCCGTCCGATTAATTAAAAAAAATGTGCACACACTTTTGAAGTGTAGTGAAATCTAAATGGTGTCTGTGCTTGGTTAAAAAAGGGTCTTTAAAAACTTGGCAACCCGCCTTAAGGTGTCATTTTAAAAAGTTATGGATGCACATTTTAAAGAATGTGTAGGTTAGTGCCCCGCCACCCATGTATTCGCACCCACTATGTGATTAAAAAAAAGACAAAGCCTCACTTACAACACACATGATATTCACGCCCACAGCTAGGCCAATGGGAAGTCCCGGCATATTACACGCCGTGCCTCGTTTTGGATCAGTAACCGCCAATATCACGAAGCAAAGCACGAATGAAATAATCATTTCGAACATGGTTCCTCGAACAGGGCCCACTGCTGTAGCAGGAAGAAATGGCGAAAAGGCATTCCGGTGATCAGATGGGGTCAACCTGCCAAATCAAAAAAATAAATCAATAAATATAATGCTTCCAGTAAGCATTCTGATGTCGAACCAATGTCGATCTTAGACTGCAACGTCTACTTGACTACAACATTTAATCTGGTTGTAAGTTGGTTTTGATTGGTCTCCATCCTAGATCAACGCCTTACTAACGTCTTTGCATAACGTTGAATAGATGTTGGCTAAGAAAAACTGTTTACACGTTGCTTTTGGTCGCGACTAAAACACCACCCTTTCCCACATTCAATCAACGTCTTTGGTCGAAAAATCGACTTCATACATACTCTGCGTTACCGGAGGACCCAAGGGCGGGGTACTTTAACGTAAGGTTGACCACTGACACCTTATCATTATCACTATCCAGATTGCAACGCTAGATTAATATTTTTCCGGCGTCTATGCAATGTCGATGTCCATAAAACGTTGATTGGATATCGAATAATCGACGTCTATCAAACAACGTCAAGAAGAAGTCGTTGTTTCGACATCCAGAACCAACCACAATCTGACGTCGGCTGCGACATCCATCCAACGTTGATGCAACGCCACAACGTTTACCGGAGTGTTCCGAGTATAGGCATAAATTTGACCATTTTTTGCTGCCACAAATTAGAAAAAGACATCTGCCGTCTTTTGGGGACCCCATTCTTCGTTTAATTAATTTGTTTCCCTTCCATCTAGTAAGATTTTGCAAACCCAGCAATGTTTAAAAAGCTATGCATTTTAAGCGCTGAGCGGCCTTGTAATATTAAACCTCAGAAATGGCTAAAATGGCACGCTGTCATGCGCAGTATCACCGTAATTGTGCTTCATGTTTATATTTGATCTTTAACTGTGAAATAATTTTTTTTCACTAAAACTGTAACTCGAACCCACAACATATAACTTTAACTCGAACATAACACAGTGTCTCCTTTCTGAAAGCGGCGTCTATACACATATTTAAGGGCTTTCATAACATTCTACACCCTCAAAAAGAATGGAAACAATAACCTAAACGAATTGTGGTACGGTGAAAAGGGATTTGTCCGGTATTTACTTACCCGTACACAATACCACTCCCAGCGGCGCCCCCACAGCACTGGGCAATAGTGTAAAACACGGCTGAAACACCACCATGCAAAACTAATTAATTACAGAGTTTCTGCTGTTTTTTTTTTTTCAAAAATGAAATAACACTTTTGAATACATCACTAAGAAAATGCCATTTACATGGTGTGCTTAGTATTAATCCCAAAAGATTGTTTAGCAAGCGACATCGGAATGTCATCATTTATACTTTGCAATGCCGCAAAAAAAAAAATCAGCTTCCGCAAACCGACCGATATCGACTTCTATCGTCTTTGATTTGTTGAATGCAGTAAGAAAATTTTCAAGCAGACTCTCCATATACAGGTTTTCGTTAAGTTATAATAGAAAGACTGTCTGGCTCATATTTAATGTATTTTTACTTTCAAATAACTTGAAACGAATTATAGTATCTGAACTTCTGTTAGAAATATAGTTTGTTAAATTTAAGATCTTTAAAGCGTATTAAGATGTATCTATAAATTGTACCTATGGTTCAAATTTGTATTTGTTTTAGAAAATTCGTTAACAGAGTTCATAGATTCATGATATTCCATGATATTCCGCGATACTAACGCAGGATTAAATGCCCTCGGAATAAATGCCACATTTTTTCATCAATTGGGAACAAACGTCACCCAGAAAATGCATAAATGTCATATTTAATAAATTATTTCATATTTTATATATTTGTAAAAGCTTGCGATCTTAAGAACTGCAGGTAGGCTAGTCAGTAAGGTGAATTGCAATTTAATTTATGAATTTAATTGGTAGGGGATTAGTACTACTCAGGAATAACCAGAAGAAATTTCGTAATCTGCATGCAAAAAAGTAATTACAGTTCACACTGTCATTCGAATATAATTACTCAATAGCTATGTTTTTTTTTCATCCCTACGTCAGTAGGTTTTTTTTTGCTGTTGTCACACAAACACACACACACCCACACACATACACACACACACAAACAAACACAAAGAGGTTTATGTAATGCTTTGCTTGATATTTTCGAACTTTGGAGTTCTAGGAGCGAGTGGATTCGCCATTTAAATGAAAAAAAAATGAAAATGAATAAAAGTGTGATTTTATCCAAAGTACCAAGTTCCAGTTGCTATGCCATACCCTTCAATAGGCCTATCTCTCCTCTGCAAAACATGATAAAGGTCACACAAGGGTTCATATGTGCTCCACCAATATGTCCAAAGCTTTCCACCAGAACACAAACAATCAGAGCCATCACCAGGCCCACATGGGTAGGCGTCACCTTCCACGACTCAAAGTAATTGATTTGATTAAACGTAAGAAAAATCAACAAGATCGTCGAATTCAGTATTTCAGCTACGATGTCACGCCAACATATGGCTGTTGAAAGCTCTTCCTTTCCAAGACGATATTTATTAACCATTTTTGTTTTTAAATATAGTTATCCGATTTTAGCTAAATCTGCAGTCAGTACTTTTCGAATTTCAACTTTTCTGAAAACGCACTACAAGTATATGGAGAAGGCAAGTGAGAAATCCGTTCTTCAAAAACTTTGTTTTTAATAAACTTGACTCTGAAGTATAATTATTTGCAGTGTTAGAAATTATCCTGCTCTCCTTTTTTCATTATTTTAACTAAAGCTATAACTTGCTAGTCGGAATTGAAAATCCACATCCAAATTAAACCAGTGTAAACATTTTCCTGCTTAGCAATCTCCTAGTTATTAACCAGGTATTAAGGGTATATAAATGTGTGCACGCCCGTAGCAATTTGCATAAATATACATACCTATTTACTGCTTCTTTCACTATCATTTGGTTTTTGCAAACTTTCCCTATTTACATAGATTTCTCAAGTTTTGCAAATAGTAGCAAGAGCATGCAGATGAAAAACGTAATATTTTATAATGGTGGCTACTTGTTAGGCAAATTCGAAGCAGAAAAAAACCTACCGTGCTTTTATGTGAATGACAAACAAGACGAAAATGCATTGACACAAAACATTGCAGGTCTCTGCAAGGGGCCTTAAAACATTCGATATTAAACTGAAGATAAATAGTAGTTTTAAATCAAATGGATGGGTTCAGAAAAGGACATAAAAGGACTCCTGCTAAATTAGTATGCTTAGCTTTGTCTCTGACATGAGAAAAATAGAAGTTGGAACTTAATGGCTTAAGAATTAAAATTCTAAACATGATGCGCAAAAAAATAGATATTCCGCATTTGAATGGAAAGGTTGGTTGTCTTTTATGGGTGATTTTGCTTAAACCCCAGTCAGTTTTATACTCGATCAATATATCTCTCGATCACACTTATATTATGTTATACGTGTATCATGGTATGTAGTTATATTATGTAGTTATTTCAAATTAACTTCAGGATGAATTCCTATAATGTAAAACATAAACAAACTTTGTTTATATTTCGTTTCAATCATTTTATATCTTAATGCTAAGAGTTATGACAAATTCATGTATATTTATCCATTATCATAAACTCAGTCTTGTCCCTTAGGATTCTTAGACACAAAACGTGATTATGAGCCTGAACATTTCTCCAGTGGTTAGCTTGTCAGATATTGTGGATTTTCCAAAAGACTGAACTCGTGTAACTTTCGCAGCAAGTCTGCCGCAGGGTAGGTACTTGATAATTTGATCCCCCCTCGGTTATCGGCCCCCTTTCCATGAGCCCCCCCCCCCCCCCCCACCTTAATTGAATAGGTCCCGTAAACTATCCACGTACAGTTTTGGCACACCCGGTAATCTGACCCCATTTCATATTATGTACATTCTATGTTTAGGCTTTACATGCATCTATGTCGTGTATCTTTTTATTGCTTTTTATGTATTCATTAATTCATTTATTTATCATTTATATCTGTATGTAAATCATACACATGTTATGCACTGAGTTAAAATAAATGTATTATGAGAGCGAGAAAGACATAACTTCTTTCCAACATGAAGACAAAACCCTTTTCAGTACAGTTGATCTAAAATTATGTGCCTGTGGATGAGAGTTCCCTCCCTATTTTTATTATACACAGAATAAATAATATCGTATTAAAGGAATAAGTCATTGCGTACACCATGCGGCAGTTGGTATAATTAGTATTGTTGGCCACCTGTGCCAAAAGTGCTTTCCTTATTCCAAAGAAGCACTTGTCCCTGCCCGTGACAACCTCACATTGTTAATACTCCACTTATTATGTTATTTAGTCTATCCAAAAAGAAAATAGAAATCACTTAGAAGACTTTGGGTATCATCGGCGCTGTGTTGTTTTTGTTTGGATCTACGGGCAAAGACAAAAACCATGAGATAATCTTTTATTATGCATGGATTGTTTCAAGATTATGGGATTATGTCATGGTGTGTGAATGATAAGTGATTTGGACGAGAGTTGTACTCTTGATTTATTATTATTCGACAATACCGTTGACTTGGAGAGTAGGGTCTTTTTTTATTGAATACGGTGACATACGGTGTAACATTGTACCCATGCAAAACAGCTATATTTAATCATATTCTGCTACGGTGGATCCTGAATGGGAAGGCGAATAAAAGCGCCCCCTCCCCCCAAAAAAAATAATAATAATAATACTATAAAGATCGAAATTTGAAAAAAGTTCACCGATAACCCAAGAATAAATTCTATAGTCTGAAAATGCGGTTTTAATTTAAGTTTTGAGTAAAATAAACCCAATTCTTTTGTTCAGTTCGGGAAAATAATTTTTGTTTTGGTTTATAAAGTTGTTTTGAAATCCATGGTTTTCTTCTATAATTAAAAACACTTTTAACCAGACCGTTTTCGCTACCGAAACGCCTTTCTCTTTCTACATGTGTCCTGAATTTTGCGTGATTTTGCTGTTACTTTCAGAATATTATTTCAAGAAAACATGCTTCAGGACTCAGTCCGAAGTGTGAATTATGATTATACATGGAATTTGTCTCATGGTCGTTTTTGTGGAGCTTCCGTCAAAAATCTCATAAAGCACTTCATGACATTCTACTGTGGTGCTCGGACTGATGCACAAGATAGCCTTTATTATCGAAAGAGCACTAATGAATTTTAAGCCTTGCATGAGAGAGAAGGATTTATTTTAAACTGGAGAATGTGTGTATGCAGATATATTTATATACCTGAAATAAGTCAAATACAATGTTAAAAATGTTTATGAAATAAATGTAACACAGGTACACTGCAACACTTTTAAGGGGTGTTATCAGTTATTTAGTGGAACTTATGGATCAAGACTGGGTACAAGTCGCCTGTCAAGTAAATGTTGTAGCTGAACGATCTACGCAAAGTTTCCTTTCATAGATGCATCTATCTGACTTTGTAATAAATATACACGGCCTGTATATGTCACTTGATATGTTACACGCAAGGCATGCTTATTCACACACCACCTTTCATTCTCATTTGAAAAGAAAACATTTCATCAATTCCAGGTCATCGCCATGCATCAAATTACAATTGAGTCACGTTAAAATGCAATACGCCATTTATCACTTGTTTTGTTTGGTTTTATTCATTTTGTTTCATACATTGTAGAATGAAAAAGCAAACAGAAAACATAAAAATTGCTAAATTATTTATCAGTCTGATTACATACACTATTTGGTACATATAGGCAATTGTCGATGCAAATTTCCGGTGACCTAGAATTTGGCTGTCGTTAATAGTAAAAAAGTAATGAGGTATCAGAAACAAATATTTACAAATATGAGCATATATTTGCATATATTTGTATACTATAGTTACGCTGTGTAGACTAGTTTACTTTTTACATACAGTGGTACAGTTTTTTTTCTGATACAGTTGAGCAAGAGGAAAAATGTTGGGTTACGAATTGCTTATCGTTTTTGGTACATTTTTTAAACATGCTATAGTAATAAGTTCCATCTTATATATTTTAGTGTTTTTAGATGAACATTAGTCGTAAATACGAATGTATGACATTTAGCCAAACGACATTTAGTATAGCGACAAGTAGCAGGGAGTCATTTAGCAGAGCGGCATTTAGACGAAATTGGCATCTAAATATTTAGTCGAAATGTACAGCTGTGGATGGTATCTTTTCAACTAATTCGACAAAGTACAGGTAGTCTTTTAACTGATTCAGCAAACAGAAAAAAGGACTCAACTGTGTCAGGTTAATATTGTTTAAAATCAATTGTTATTGCAATTGGCAAATTTACAACAAAGTTCATTGGAATATAGTAACGTAAAATTGAAGGTATTACGTTTAGGAAGTTTCGGACATTAGTTTAAGTAGGATAATGACACATCAAATTTAATGAACAAAACCGTTTGTCATTTTTGCAACAAAGTGTTTTATGAATACATTCACTCCACGCACACAAGAAGATACATACAAATATCACTTCCTGTTCATTTTTAGCCTGCTGAAAATAGCTGCTAAAGGGGTAAAAACGCTTTAACCGATACATTTTCAAACTACTTATGGTATTATTCAGTTTTTGTATTTTTAGAGTTTTTGATTAATATCATACACAATTGTCATGTCGGATTTATAAAATAGTTAGGTCTCTCATAATTAGTAGATAAAGCTACAAATAAGGAGAAAAAATTACTATAAGTTACGTTTAGCTATAGAAATGTTAATTTGATAAAAACTGACTGGATAAAATAACTCTGATTAACACAACCATACGTATTTGAATGTTCTCCAAACCTCCGCTCGCAGCTTCTAGGTAAGATTTCAATCTAGCGAAATGTATTGTAAATCATGTTACAGAGTGATGAAAAAGTGATATTTGTGATTTACTTTATGATCTGTGTTTACGACCAGACTAATAACATTTGAGTAAAAATTCACACTGAAATTTTCTGGATATTAATTTTCCTAGAGCATACTTTTTTCTCTTTATAAACCAAACCAACAATAATACGGGTAATTACCATTATCGTTATTTATTTAGGTATCACTACATCTTTATAAACATTTATTGTGAGTACGTTTAACAATTATCTTATTATTTAACTCAGATTATTCATGCATTTATTTCACCAAATTGGTTTTTTATTCCTATTCATTGTTTATAAAAACTGGAAGCTTAAGGCAATAAAAAGAAACACTATAAGGCCTTTGGTACATATTGTCTGTTCAATATAAAAGCAACAGGGTAATCTCAGGATGATTTTCATCGTACCGTCGTACCTGGAATGTGTCGTGTGACATATTTTGATCTGCTTTCGAAAAATCAATGGCCACTGGAACATATGAAAACCTAATGTCACGAAATGTCTTTTTACAATGCTTGTCTAAGAGCATTACCTGCTAAGTTGTTAAAAAACGCGTTACTCGCATCCATTAACTCTAAACTTTGGCCAAAAAGCCGCGTAAACAGTCTTCAATACGAATGCTGATTATTTCGTATGTCATTGCATAGCATTGATCAATAATTGCAGATATACCGCTATTTGTATTAAAACTAAATGCAATATAAGATCGGTTAGAAACTTTTAGTTGGGAGAAGAATCTATCGCTGCCACCTACTTCTTGCTCGCTTCTAATTGTCTGATCAGATCGACAAAGAGTATTCAACTTTCAATGAAACAAGTTTGTTTCTGTTGTGTGTGAATACAATAAATGTGAACGGAAAGCGCACTTTATATATATTTATGGGATTAAAAGTAATTTACAAGTGACAGGCTAAAACTACACAAAGTAAGATGCTAAATACTTAAAAATTTAAACTTCTTTAAAAATGGCATGCTATATCCCAGGAAACACTCTGACGTCGATGAAACGTCTTTGATGCAACGTGGAATAGATTTTGGGAAATCGACGATCATCTTAACGCTCACAGGTAATGTCAGCCGTTACTGGTCACTTTGAAAATTGACGAAAATTAAGACATAAAACATGGAATATTCAGAAGAACGCCATTTTTCTACTTTCTACTTTTGAAAAATATTCATGACTGCATATATAACAGGATGCCCCAAGCAATTTTGACGAAACGATCACCACCGCACTTTATGATTATCACTGCTTAGACTATAATTGGTGTGCAACTCCACAGAAAACACCCCCCTCCCCACCATACCCGGACTTTTTTCATGTAGGCTCCCACATTCAATTCAACGAAAACTCCAAAGTTGCTGAAAGTGATAGGTATTAATATGACATCAAAAGCGCAAATGTTTAATCTGTCAAATTTCAAAACAGATATTCACAACTTTCACTCATTTTTAACGTTACTACATTCAAACATGAGAAGCAAACATTCCCGTGAGAGATTTTTATTCAGTCTGGCTGCATGGTACAGCACATTGGACACAATATGTGCCCAGCCACTGTCCACAGCGAATTGATTAATAGGCAGAGGCTGTAGATGTTGTGCGCTATCAAAGTACTTTATATATGGGTTTCGATGGTATAATTTCAGTGTCTGTTTTTGCCTATAAAATACAAATGATTTTCTAAAAAAAAACTGAGGTAAGCCAACTAGACATGCCGCATTATGTCTCTGTTAAACTTGTTCATTCACCGTCTTAGACTGGATTGCCTGATAAGATGATGGAAGAAAAAGAAATCATACAGAAACACATTATCGTATCGTATGGACTCAATAAGCTATGGGGGCGGGCAGTGTAATAAAGTAAGTATCTGTGTTTGGGAAAACGTCACCTGTTGACTAATCGTAATTAAATTATCAATACCTTGGTCCAGAAGCAAAGTAAAAGCATGTAGGATGGGTATATAATTTCCATTATCCATTTCCATAGAAGGTGTAAATATTACTGTGAGTCAAACAAGATGGTTACATCTTTACAAATGAATTTTTGTTTAATAAATAATTATTATAAAACAGTAACAGAAACAGTAATAGAAACAACGAATAACAATATATTTCAATATATAACAATATATTTCAAATATATTGATGAAATTGTTAAGTCATTAAGTCGACATATTTATGGACCAATATTTACTGTGAATCGTCATTAAAATACTTTTTATTTAAACGGAACATGGATCTACCGTTTTTATTCGATAAATAAACTAAATCTCTGTGGCAAAGGCACCGCATTTGTTTAGTATTTAAAAAACAGCAACCCTATAAAGAGTTAATAGTTTTGATCATTTTCTTATCGTAATGTATACGTTAATTAATCACATCTTAATAAAACAATAAGCTCTGTGAACAATATTAATTTATCAGACTCTAAGACAGATTTTCTTCTTTTTGGTGCGTCAATTTTATGAGTGATTTTACAACAACCTTAAAGTATTCCTGCTTAAGGCCCCCCCTACCAACTTGGTAATAACTAATATAAATTTTCTTAGGTATAACATTATATTGTAATTCATAGTCATCAAATGAATAAAAAACAAGAATGGTATGCACAGTCAAGCCAAAAATAGCAATCGTAGCATATCGCCATTCATAGAATATACAATATCTTATCAAAATATCTCCACTTATGGTTTATTCTCAATCGGTTGCCTGAAGCAATGTTATCTCATTATTGCGTACTCACTTCAGAGATTGATACAGCATAGCTATATAAATGCTGGATGGCCATTATTGAGACAGTTCTGTCACGTGCAGATATGTTGCGTATTACAGCACTTTTTGTGCTCTGTGCTCTCGCAAGGCAAGTACTTATGATTTTATTGGAATAGCTCGGTAAAATTATCCTCCATTTTTCTTCCATTTCAAGTCTATTCACATTGCTTACACCAAAGGTGAAAAGACAGAAGGCAAGAGGTCAGAAATAAACCTTTCACCTAAGGAATTGTTCTTAAGGGTTTAAGGCATATCCGTGAGAACAAAAGGCATAATTTACGTCATTACCATCCCTACTACGAAAATGGACAGAGAATTGTTTATTAAAAAAGGCAATTTAATATTTTTTATTCACTGCAGGGGAAACAGGAGGTGGTACAACGAAGGAAGTAAAATTTGTGTAAAACAAGTCTTATAGTTTCTTGTCTGCTGAATTTTAAATTTCTACGGCCCAGAGAAAATTCAAATAAATAATATTAATTGAAAATTTTTACAGGAAGAAGGTACAACACTTAAAAATCCACTTGCACATGCTGCTTAAACGTGCACCGATTTTTGCATTTATTTTTACTCTGCGTCTGGTCAGCAGAAAATTTGGCATATCTGTCTAATTCTTTTTTCTGTACTTTTCAGCATTTTTAGATATGCATGCATGTGATAAAACGATATATTTAATCTTCTACTTTTTGTATAACTTGATTTGTTAATTTAATTCAAACGTTTATACTGATAAACGTTCGTTATATTCATTATCTAAAGCTGATAAAAGGTATTTGAGCGTTGAGCATATTTGACCTTTCCTTGTCACAGTTCATTTGAAAAATACTTATTTTTAAGACCAAACTACTGCTTTTACTCCTTACATAAATTGCTACATAAATTGCTAAGATCCAACTACTACTTTTACTCTTTACATAAATTGCTATTATTGTTTATCTTTCATCAGAGGAGCGGAAATATGCTGTGAGCCATCTGGTGACTGCTTCACAGACGATCCTCCTTTTGACGGACCCTCTTGGCCACTACCAGAGTGTATTACACCCACATTTCGACTCTACAGAAATGGAATTATAGGCTGGGTTGAAATAGAGAGAAACGGTGTACCGTAAGGGCATGTCTTTGTGGTTCTTTGATTCTATCAGGGGCGGGGTCTACCACATTCAGGGAAAATTGAAATTATGCATGTTATGTATTTTCCTTTTGCTCTCTAAGGAAGACGATCGAGAGTATTCGCGAAGTAAAACCTGGTTAGCCTTTTGCTTACAAACACTAATGTGACGAAACGTTTAGGCTAAACAGAGCTTTCAGTCTTTATCTGGAATACAGTCAGCACAATAAATAATCGTCCGGATTCCGGATCAATTTATGAAACACTGTTAGTATAAAAAAACTACATTCATCAGATATTATGTTGTGTTAATTTTGTAGCTTTAGCAAATCTAACGCTTGATTATGGGTTTGGGAAATACCACTAGAGGCCAGTAAAAGCAATTATCATACATCTGCTATCCCCAGCTTGAATTATGTTTTATGACAAAGCAAATTTCCTAGAATTGTAAATCTCTACGCAAGCCATTCCACGCGTTTGAGTGGTTGTTCGTCAAGTAATTGCATGCTAAACTACAGTAGCAATTTTGAAGTCAAAGATTGCACATAAATAGCAATGAAGCGATGAACTGGCTCTCTTCTGTTTATCCTGATGTAGTCCTCAGTACGACAGAAACGATGATACGATATATCTCGTACACGGTTGGCAAAATGACGGTGACACTGATTGGGTGCAGAGAGCCAAAGACGCTTTCCTCCGAGTGGTATTCAACTATAACGAGCAGCTATTTTTACAACATAAACAACAATTCATTACACAAGCTCTGATCACTTATTAAACATATTTGATTTTATTTCATTTTGATGGACGTATTGCTAAAACCAAAGTTCTGTTTCGACGTGGTAATGTTCTTTTTGTAATCAGAACAAAGAAAGCCAACTCCTTAACATTGTGTTGCCTATAATCAAGGCTACAGGTTGATATTGGGTGTTTTGTTGCAGGGAGATTATAACATAGTGGTGGTTGATTGGGGGGAAGGAGCAGGTAATGGATGCTGCCTATTTTCTTAAGCACTTACCATATGTATACCATATCATTGTTAGATATTTCTGTTATGATGTCCATATGTTTAACTCACTCCCGTAATAATGAATTTTTGCGTGTGTTATTTACTCACTTTACGGATGGAACTTTTGTTCATATTAAGCTACAAAAAAATAAAAACATCTCTATATATCCCTTGAAACTATGCGATTACATAGAACTACCTATTAGCAATCAGATGGGTGATGATCTCTGATCTTTCGTTGAGTAACTGTTCGATTCGTGCACGGCTCAGTTCAACTACCGATTAGTTTTTCTACGATGCATAGTTTTAGGGTTCACTTCTTTCGCTATCTGAAGTGTGAATCTTTCGCATATCACGTCACTAAAGCAAGTTCAATAACTTATAAACAACATTCAGACTTTTAAAATATATACACATATGTGGTATATTCATTAGGAAATGCATACTACCCACAGTCAGCCAGCAATGTTCGGGTGAATGGTGCTGAAATCGCAGACATCAATGCCGAACTTAACCCTACATACTCATGGTGTGTGGGCCATTCCTTAGGGGCCCATAGCTGTGGACATGCTGGCAAATCCGGTGCCGGGTTAGACAGAATAACAGGTACGTTATACTTTATCTCACAACTTGTGTATTATATGAATATGTTTTTAAATTAAGAATGCTAAGGATAAATATATGGTTTTCTGGTTAAATTGTGTTCAACAGTATTGTAGAACTCACATCGAAAATGATGAAGCAATTGTCTGGAAAAGAACGGAAGATTAATTATATGCACACAGCAAGAAATTCAATTTGCTTAAAGGCTTAGATCCAGCTGGGCCAAACTTTGACTTGGAAGGATGTGCAGCACAACCACGAGATTGTAGACTTCACCCTTCAGACGCCGGCCAGGTATTGACATCTAAGTTCATCCGATCCTTCATGGCCGGCATATTTCTCTTGTTCTGCCAAGCTTTGGTACTTACCTTGCTTCCATCTTACGTTGAAAGGTCATTACTAAAGCGTCTTTCTTTTATGCATTTCTTAAAAGTTTCCTTCTTCAAGTTTTGTACTTCAGACTGTATGTATGATTGTAATACATTATTAGGCGTTTCTTGAATAAAAAGAACAACAATCACACTTAATATATTCTTTTTGTGATATGTTTTTTCTAAAACTGAGGTACAGTAAAACCCCGCTATTAGGGACAAAAAGTGACTGAATAATTTTGTCCTTAATGGCGGGGTGTCCCTAATTTCGAGGTTTTGTTTTGTCTGACAACTAAAACTAAAATCTGTGGCTATTTTTCTTACACTTTTTCCATCACTAGCTTTGATTATTTTAACTGTATCAGATAGCGAAAGTTCGTTCCGTTTTCTTTTCACACCACCGATATTCAGACTTAACACCTTGCATAACATCTTAACTGAGTATAAACACAATGAATTACTTGTTCCTTTATACGCATTTTAAAAGACGGAGCACATGTCAATAGGGTTTAGTAGTATAAAGCTTCCCTCTTAAGCACACATCTTTTGTAATAAGCCCTTTTGTCTTTACATGCACTGTGTTCAATATAATGTACTCAATACCCACAGATAACAATAGCGAAAAAACAAACACTACCGAGTAACAAGCTGATAGGGGTTGTTTACATAACGTACAAAATATGGGCAGCAATTTGACTGTCCACAATAGAGGGGTTGTTTTAAATGTGTAACCGTACTTACGGGATAAAAAGAGTATCCCTAATTCTGAATAGAGGGGTGTCCACAATAGAGGGGTCTAGATATAACAGAACTCTATGACCTTTTTAAACAGACTGAAAAATGCTGTCCATAATTCAGGGGTGTCCATAATAGAGGAGTGTCCATATCCAGCGTTTTACTGTATTACACTTTTTACATTTTAGTGTTTCATGTTTCAGGTTGATGTCATACACACGAATGGAGTAGGAGTGGATTCCTATGGCACATTAACACCTCTTGGAGACATTGACTTTTATCCAAACGGAGCGGAGCTACAGCCCGGGTGTCCCGACACAGGTGTCTTACCTAAATATGAGTCTTTCCTTATCCTAACGTTATCAGCCAGCATTCACACATAAAGTACGTGGTAGGGGGGACGAAATGTTGACTGTATTTGTCTTTCAGTGTACATTTTTTATTATTTTGGAGTTCAGCTGAGATCAAGCTTTTAGTTCCTATTAAAAGCAGTAATCGATATTTTGATGGATAACACATTTGAAGAAAAGGAAAGTCGACGTCTTCGTAAGGCATGATTTTCAAAAAGTTATTTATTTATTTATATTTTATTTTGGACTAGAAACACTTAAATTCCAACCTGTGAGAAATAAGTGCATACCTTAATTGCGTATTGGTTCCATCGTAAAGCAACGGCTATCCAAAACAAAAAACAGAAAAACAGGTGCGATGATCTCCAAAGATGAAGACGTGAATGCTCCAGAATTAAGAAAACATATAAATTTGGCACCAGTTTCTGTATCCCAGCAGGCGAATTTTAGTGAACGCCCTCTAGCTCTGCATCGTACTTTTAAATAAACTGACGGGTATATTCTCTCCCAACGCTTCCGATATGCTCGGTTGCACATATTTTGTTTATTACACTTTGGAATTTGCAGTCCAAATAGTTTATTGAAACGATTTCCGTTATCAGCACACTGTATTTGTCACGACCAAAATACAAATTTGGCCAATTGGACAATGGTTCTGAACCGATTACAAATCTGTAACTGCGTTTCCCATTGGCAATTGATTCTGAACTGATTTGTAATTGGGTTGCAACATATTGACCTCTACACAATACGTGGGCAAACATTGCGTTTGTGTGTTGTGTTATATTTTGCAGTTAAGCTATACAGTAAATATCTCAATGGGAATGTTTATCTTTTATTTTTCACCTCCACACTTGCTATTAAATTGCATTCATATATAAATAGTGAAGTTATGCATAATTATTATTATTATTATTCAACTTTCGCAAATCGTCGATTTTCCGAAATGTATTTAACGATGCATCAAAGACGTTAGATAAGACTCGGAAAAAAGTTGGGTTTTTGACATCGAAAAGCAACGTCACATCTAAACAGCGTTTTTATCTCACGGATGCTAAAGAAGTAGCAAAAGCGATTTGGCAGGGGCCACTGACGCCGTCTCAAATCGACGTTTTATCAACGTGAGGATGTTTACTGGGATATAGCACATCAAAATCGGGAATTTTGATGAAACAGAAATTTGTTATGACGTTTAATAAAGACTTTTAAGTAATTCTGAAATTTAAATATTAAGATCCCATTTTTAGCTCAAAGTATAATTTTCACTGCTCAGCAGCGAGGGGAATCTACTTTGGAAGATAAATTCCAAATCCGATGGCACAATTGTAAGTGATATATAGCATACAGATCCTCATCACTGTTATTGCTGTTACTCAATGAACAGTCAGATTTGAGTTTTCACAACACGCCAGAGCTTCATTTGAGCTTCAGACGTATTTTAGTTTCTTATGTATGTTTGCAGCCGTAGACCTGGGATGTAGCCACGGAATGTGTTACGAATACTTCATCGTTTCTATCGAAAATGATTGCTTCGGGGTAGACCAGCAATGTTCTGATGAGAACAATTTACCGGTAATTATGAACCTGTTGCATTTAATGGATAGAAATGTGAGTTGTGTTCCACCAACTGGATAATATCCAACTAAGACAATAATACCTACTTTTTTAGAAACGTTTTTCTCAACTGATAAAATGAAACCATCACCTTTTTGATGAACTTTTGCAAAAACAACATTTGTGACTTTGATAAGACAAGCTATGAATTAGAAGTCATTGTTTCCCACTATAAAAGGGCCTAAAATAATAACACTTCTAAATTAAGACTCTTCTGACTGGTGCTGACGGTGATATTAAAGCAGAGGTAAAGTATTATTATTTGTGTTTGTCGTGCACTTTTAGGGGTCATGCGGAGGGTGTGGAGTTGGAGGGTGTCCAAATATGGGCGCGTCCACTAGCTTTGGAAATGGTCTTTATTATCTAGAGACAGATCCCAACCCCCCGTATTGTCAAGGATGATTTACTCACTCCAAAACTATAACAATTATTTAATTTCAACTTGACTATGAATGAAAATAAATGTTTTTGGATCTGTACTTTTTATTGTGTTTTTGTGCTTTTGTTCTCGATTGTATTTTATAAGATTTTTATAGGTAATTTCATTTAAAGTGTTGACAACATGTTGAAACGAAATGTAATGAAAATCTTGTATGAAACCACTGTTTTTTCTGGAGTGCCACTTAACACACCCTAATTTCAAGCTGTTTTTGGCAGAACACAGCAAAATTTAAAATTCGAAGTAAAGTTTAGAATGTTTTACACTGTCAGTAGGAGGTGTGACCTCCAGATTCGACATGCTTTTGTTGTGGTATCCTCTACCATTCCTGCCGAAGTCGGTTGTCAGTTCCTGAACGGTTCGCCGGTGGTTTCCTGGCCGATAAACAACAGCTCGGAACACGTCCCACATATGTTCTATCGGATTAAGGTCGGATGAGCGTGATGGCCAGTCCAAAACTGCGATTCCTTGATCATCCAAGTACTGTGTGTTGTGGAACATTATCTTGCAGCAGAATGATGTTTGGACCCATGGCACCTGCAAAAGGTCTAACAATCAGATCAAGAATGCTGTTACGATAGTTCTTGGCATTTAACCGGCCTCCGGGAACGACGTGATGTGCGACCGTCGAAACAGATACCACCCCACACCATCACTGACCCTCCACCATAGCGGTCGTATTCGACATGGTTGCACTCTGCATATCGCTCGCAAGGATGACGCCACACTCTAACATGACGATCGCTAGTCGATAAATGAATCTGCTCTCGTCCGCGAACAACACACTCCGGAAGTGCCCAATGTTGGTGACCTCGCACAAAGTCTAATCGGGCTACACGGTGTATCCTAGTCAATGTCGGCGCTTGTACTGGCCTTCGAGCACGCATGTGGTCTTCGTGCAGTCCGTTGTTCACAGTTTGGTTACTGACATGCAAGGTCGTTGCCTGCCGAAAGTCCATTTCCAGCGCTCGGTCAGAGTGTTGACGATTACGGCGTGCCGACAGGCGTAGAAAGCGATCATCTTGGAGCGTTGTCATGCGAATTCTTCCCTGGCCAGGTCTTGTGGTGTATTGTCCGGTCTGTTCAATCCGTGTCCATAACCGGAAAACAACGCTTCGCGACATATGGAAATGATTTGCGACTTGCCTCTGTGTGAAGCCATCCGTGAGCATCTAGACAGCGCAGGCAACCTCTACTGGCTCTAAATGATATCTGGCACCATTGGTGAATGTTAAAACACAAAATTCACCAACAACTTCATTTTGAGACGTTTGCAACATTTACTGACGTTAAAACAAAGCTGTAAAACACGGGTACCGTTATTAGACGTCTTGATAAAAGCATTTCGCACGCTTGAATGATCACAATTTTTAGTAAGCATGTAGTCGATACATAACACTAAGTACCTATCAAATATTAGGATTCTACGCGTGGGTGATATAAAATGATATAAATCTGAAGACTTGATCCCATAATTGTTTGGATAAGTGTAAATAAGTGTTCATATAATTTAATATTTCTAACCACAGATAATTTTGCCAAAATTTGAAAAAAAAGAAATTCCAGACATTAGTTTTAATTATTTGTTTTCTTAATTTACAAACTTAATCCATATTTGGATGTTAACGTTTTGTAAATGTGTCCATTCCTTCTTAATGTGGCTCATACTTGTGTGTATTCTTTTCACTTCGCAAAAGCACTGAATTCACTTATCTATACTTGTATGCCGGTTCTTCATTTAATTCTAAAAGAACAATGCAATATAGAATAGAGGCGCAGGTCATTTCAGTCTGCTGGTGTCTGTCTTCATCTCAAGCTACCTCAGCTTTCTGGGTTTGTTTCTGCCGTTATGAACTTGTCAAGGAAGCAGATGGCGCCTTTAATTCCCTGGCAATGGCTTCACTTCACACCTGTAAATTGCTGCGAGAACGGGGTGCAGCAGAGTTATTAGCGTGTATTAGGTCGATCTTAAAGAGATACAATCCCTGCCCCTTCACACTAGTGCTGCGTCGACTGACGTAAATGTGTCAAAAGAAGCGAAACAAAAGCCTACCAGCCGTCGTGAATGAGTCGTATTTCGAGATCGGAGACGCAATGGTTGGTTTTTGTTGCATAATTTTGCAGCGGTCTACCTGCAATTCTTTATTTATTTCTGCCTCCAGTTTATCCCCAAATTCGCTCTCTATAGCTCGGCTATTAGCTACCTCTTAGGACTGCATTGTCTGTGTTTACTTGTGCAATGTTAAAACCGTTTGATAACCGTCTAAAATGAGTTCTTTGTCTGATCGTTTTCTAAAACTTGCTTCGAATTTTGGCCGAAAGTGAGCTAGAGGTGGCTCGATCCTATTGGCAAATGGCATGGACAAAGTCACAGCAAGTCAGAGTGCAGCCCTTGTGGGTGTTTGAGCTCCAACATATGTGTAATGCATATTAGACATATACATAATGCAGATTAACAAGTAGGTGTCATCGTCACCACATATCAGGAGGGCGGCGTGGGTAGTTGTATTCGTGGTTGTGTCTCGAGCAGCAGGCGAATGGGTAGTGCTTGAACATCTCAGCGAACTTCACGGTATACAGGTTGTTCCGGCTTCTGACTTCAGACGATGCGAGCAGGCCGGAGCGCGAGAGCACTTCGTATATGACGGAGTACTCGATCGCTCACTTCTGCCGCGTTGTTATTCTGGTGTAGGTTTCTTGGCCACCAGGTTTTGCGATCGCCTGTGCTTGAAGCACTGTTTCCTCACTGCGGGCCCGTGGAACGAGCCGCAGAAGCCCTGAACGAAAAGAGGTTTATTGTTCGGTCTGTTTTCTGTCAGCCAGAGGTTCCCACCCGGCCTCTAATTAGCAACTTGTGGTCAGTTACTAAACTTCACTGGAGGTTCTCGCTCTGCGTTGGTTTGAGAGACGTGTCACATCGCTCTGCGATGGTGGAGTGCTTCTCAATACCGTCTTTACCGTTCAGTCCGCGGATTGCTGCTTGACAGGCTTGCTGCTGCGCTAGGTGAGTTTCAGGGCCCTTAAAGCAGCGCCACCAATAAGGATGAGGTTATCCACATGGAAAAAGCCTTCACGGTAAAGAAAGTGTGAGCAGGATATACATACTAACAGGAAATCCCGCTAGGGCAGACGCTTGATCAATGAGCACAAGACGCGACAGCGTAACTCTTCAGATGATAAAAATTTTCTCTACAGAAATACCTGGTGATGATTGATTTTGGTTACATTGACTTTAATGTCATATTTTCCCCACAATTTTATTCGCAGTGTAACTTCTCACTGTTATTTCGAAAACTATAGTGCAGACTGACAGTACATGTATTGGAAAATAAATGCTCGCTACTGTCCACTCTGAGTACTCAATGTACAGTGAAATTATTGATCTTTAAAAATATGACACTTTGTAAGAAATCAACAATGCAGCATTGAGCCTGCTTAATTGCACAGTTTTAAGGTAAACACCGGACACTTGCTGGTCAGATAGTTCAGTTGTACTGTTCAATGGGTCAGGTACTTACAACCAGATAAATTGCTTTGGAAGGGATAGTGCAAATTAAAAGGTGATCTTTTCAGGTTTTCAAGATTACAGCTAAAAGTTTTATTGGGAGAGGTAAAATGGAAATTTTTTAAATCTAGGATGGTACAGAAGATCGAAATTTTCCAAGTCTTCATAATACATTTATTATATTTAATCCCAAAGCAGCAGAATGGACTTTTTAATCGCCAATAAAGTAACAAAAACACTGTGTATTCCACGCATTTGAGACCTGTCGAAACCTTTTGTGGTGTACATAGCAGTCCTTGTAATCAAAATATGAAAATTATTTTTAATTTTGACATTATTTTTATTGTGAAAATTTTAGGTGTTTAGCCGCAAATCCGTATCAGTTGTATGGGTAAGCGCATGCATCCAGATCCAGCTTGACACACGATATATATGCACCCACAGCATTCGCGCTTCGGATAAAAACCTGGTGTTTTGTATAGCAATAAAATACATATTAATATTTATGTAACTCTCATGCAAAACTCTGCATATGCACAAAGTATTTTGGAAACAGTACATCACCAAGATCTGCATAAGTAATTGATTTCTATTAACATGCATTCTATGTTCCAAACTAAAGCATACAGAAAGTTGAACCATTCTTCAACAATGTCATGGGAAAGAATTAGGCTGAAATGGAAGAGAACCACTAACTAATTCGCTGCAGAGATGACGGAAATGGTTTCTAACAGTATGTTAGTATGGTTATGTATTTCTAAGCTGAATCAGCAGTGAGAATGACAAGCCTACAGACTGGTTAGAGTGCATCTCCAGTATTCATGCAGTCTTTATCTATTAATCCCTATTCATTAATTCTCAAGTCTCTGCCTTCAGTCTCAAAGTATCCGCACACTAATCCAAAAGTCACCATTTCAGGTGTCCTCGTGACGGGAAGAAGGGATTTGACTGTAAATGTGCAGCCGTAAATCTTTCAATAGGGCTGCTCTCCTATATGGTAAAATACAGCGGCCTCCCTTAAATCCCAAAGGGCATGTTTCTGGTGTTCTAGCGCGCAGTCCTGTAGATAGCTTACGAGCTAGTCCCTAGTCTATTCTTAACTATGAGCAATCACCAAACAAACGACGTATAAAAGTCACATGGTAAGAAGGTGATATACAGAGATTATGCCACGTTAACATATCAGCATCGCGTCATGAGAACGATGAATTTGTCTCCTTGCCTCAAGATAGTCGCTTTGAAGTTACATTTGCAACCTCGACATCACCTTGCGAAAAGTTAACTGCATTCTAGTGATGAAGTCCGAATAGCAGTTTCTTGCATGAGTTGCTCTTCTTTTTAGTTGCCCATTTGTTGTGCGTTCGAAAAGGCGCAAAGGGGCCTAACACGTCATTTATTCAATTAATTTGTTCATGGTTAGGTTTGTATGTTCTTACAAGAGATATAAACTTATAAGAGCGACCATATCGCTATTACATACTTAAGTCTTGTATTTAAAATGGCAGCTTAATCATTTTGCCAGGGACAGGTAACGATTGCATAAAAATGTTATGGCACTGGTTCTATCCTGTAGACAAGATCCACTTATTGGGATATGTGATGCTGTGATACAATGGTCCATTTCTTAAACAAGTATTTAGTCGACAGGACGTACTCCTTACGAATGGGTGCACAGCAGATTTTTTACTCTTTTTTTTCTAAGACCAGAGATTGACACCGCTGCTGATCCAAGTTTCTAAATAAATTTACTTAACGCGTCTATTAACACACCGTACAACCGGGATATGCAAAACTTCATCAGCTAAAAAGTGAAAGCAGTAGCTTTTGTCCACGGTTGCACATTAGAAATGAATATAATGAGATTTCACCCTGCAAATTATTAGTTTTGTTACCAAATCGTTTTTGACCCTTTTCAAAATTTCACACATTATTTTGCAGTTAGTATACAAACTTGTGATTATGACACTGTTATTGCCACTTTTATAATGTGTTCTTTGTGCATATTCCCAAATTAAAATGCTACAATAAGTTTGCATTGAAGATGTATATAAATAAATGCGTCGAAAGTCAGAGACATCGACAAAAATCTAGCTTAATTTTTCCTTTTCCTGCTCTAGAGACTAGAAGCAAAAATGCATTTTTTTACAGACAAACATTTCAGAATCAACCGGCCTTACCAATGAAATAAAAAAGAGACGTCAATGCACACTTCGTAGAAAGAAAATTCAAGAAATATTAAAATGTTAAATAATTTTTTTTTTAAATTCGGGAAAAAGCAAACAAAAAACCTACAAAAACCCTTTTCAGCCACATTTTCTGACTGTGTATGTTTATTCAAGGCTAAGCAATTCATAACAATGTTTCTAATGGTATGCATTTATTGATGGGACTATGTTATATGCAGCTATTTATGGTCTTTCGAAATAATATGAGAATTTTCCGATCAGTTTTTGCAACATATTGACTGCTTGCATCCCTTATATAATTAGAGAGCAAAAGTGTATTGAACGTTCTACAACTACTTCGATTGTCCGCAGTCCATTAGTATTCATAAAACCGGTCAGACGGCAAATTTGTTTTGGTCTGCTCTGACTAAAAATTAGAAGAACAGGTTTGTTTCACTGCCGTCAATCTAATCCAAAACTTTAACCTATTTCTAGGCAGATGAATCCTTTAGAAATCGAGCAAAATGGGAAATTAAATGGTACCATTGATGTAAAACTAGAAAGAAAAAATACTGGATATAATGTTTTTTTAATTAGATCGCCGACCGAGTACTTTTTCTTTGAACTTCGGATCATTAACAAAACTGGTTTTCTTGTTGGAATAAATAGAAGACGAAAATATCAATTGCTCTGTGTGAATATGAAATGAAACATCGCTGGAACGATGTCATATGCCCCAGACAAAAGTGGATAGGTTTCCTTCTACAGTGCCTTGCATAAGTCTGGAATATTTTGGGGGGAGGGGCATTTAGGTGCGTAGGAATTTTTGCACATCTGTTTTCGTCACAGTGTGTGAAATTTCATGTTTCCCCTAGAAGTTGAAACCATAAACAATGAAATCGGTTGTGAAACAAAATTTTTTCACCTTCTTGAACATTAGAGGGGTAAAAAATCTTGCAAAATGATCGGTATGCTAGTTGTTTCATTAAACGACAATGCTTTTTGAAAACTAACAGCAACAAGTGTTTCCAATCTCTTTATTATTTGCAACACTACAGACTTAAATAAAAACGTCAGTATTCCGTGTGTCCACAGTAACAAGTGTTGCCAATCTCTTTATTATTTGCAACACTACAGACTTCAATAAAAACGTCAGTATTTCGTGTGTCCACCTCTTGCACAAATAAGAGCGCCAGTTCGTGCCTCAGAGAACTGATGCATTGGCGTATGGTGTTGATCGAAATGGCATTCCATTCTTCAATGATCATTCGTTCAAGGTCACGGATATTGGTCTTCCTGTTCAATCTGCGACTTAAACGCCTTTTCATTATTCCCCACACATTTTCGATAGAATTCGTGTCAGACGAATTTGCCGGCCCGTCCACGTGCGCTATGCCATTACCTTCAAGGTAGCGGTCCACCAAACATGCTCGATGTGGGCGAGCATTGTCATCCACAAGGACGAAATCCTCAGAATTCATGGCTCCTCCGAAAGGCCGCACATGACTATCCAGAATTTCATCTCGTTAGTGCACACCGTTAAGTTTTCCGCGGATTATCACAAGTTCCGTTTTACCCGCATAACGAATGCCATCCAACACAAGAGCACCACCTCCTCTGCATAACTAGCGCGTGTTTACGAACTGCTCTCTATGGCGTAACTCACCCCTTCGCCGCCAGACTCGCCTTGTCCGGTCGTTCGTAGCGTGGCAAAATCGCGATTCGTCGGGTGAATAAGCACTGAGAGCACTGATTGCGGTTCAAAAGTTGGTGTTCCCTGGCCCAGTGTAATCTGTCGCGTTTGTACCTGTCTGTCAGATCTGGCTTTACGCGTGCCATACGTGACCATAATCCGATTCGCGAAGACTACGTACCACTATTGAAGTTGAAATTGGTCGCCCACCAAGTCCTCTAGCAGTGGCAATACGGTTCCAAAACATAATAAAATGGACACTAATTTGAAAATTCAGTGTATTCCGTGATATGACAGCATTATCTTTGTAAAAGCTTTCAAAGTTTAAGACGATTATGAAACAAATTTTCTGTTTATTCTTTGTTTATTCTTTAAAGCAAAAAAAACTTTTTTAATTTAGATGATTGCAGTTCTTTTTTCTTTCATTTGTAAAATGAACACATGCCCACCTTCAATTCGACGATTTCTAATGGCAGATGTTCTAATGATTGCATCTTCTCAGACTGAGAAGATTCGTGGTCCTCCGGCCCATGGTAAAGCTTTCACATCAGCTGTTGCCCTAAAATTCGCACAACTCTTTGAAACAAGAGACTGGAATATGTTAAATCGTTGGGCAACAACTCTTTGTTCTGCTCCTTGTTGCAGTTGCTCGACAATTTGAGCACGTTCTAGAACTGGACTTTTGCGATTTGGATTCATAATTTTAGCAATAAACCAATTCACTTTGTGAAAACCGATAATTAATCATGGTGAGGGCATAATAGAGCATAGTAAGATTTCATTAACAAAGAAAACAAATAATATTTCTAAATAAAAAAAAAGCAACAAGAGGGGGAATGGATAATATAACAGACATCTAGAGTTACAGATTATGAATAGTAACCATAACCCTGATATGTTGTAAAATATAAAATGTAAACTTACTGCCACGGACGATTTTGCTAGTCGTAATGACACTTTTAGCAATGGCTTGGGCATTTTTAGTTTCAATATAATTTTAAAAGTTTACAGTCCGCATTTGTATGTTTGTGGTTGTTTCAAAATATCAATTATAGATTAAAATGTAGGTGTTATTAAGTATTGTATATCATGTGCACGAATAGGTAAGATATTTGTACTATTTAAGTGTAATGAGCCCGATGTGCCAGCAAGTGAGAAAAAGTGGAGTGCTCGAATAAATGACACTTTTGCAAAATATTTATCTCGACTTTTCTGTCCTTTGGAGAACGTCAATGAGCTATGAAATGAAATCGTCAACAAGTAATAAAACTAAAGCTGTCTTCTTGACTAGATTCTTATAAAACTGCAACGTAGTTAATATGTCATCACTAAATTCTTAAGGATATCCATTGAAATTTATGTCAAACTCGTTGTTCATTTTACATACATTGTCATTAAAATGCGCTTTGATAATTCCACAGATTTCTACGTATTTATGTATTTCTATTCACGAAAGTTCACTTTTCATTTCACTCATAAGTCTTCCCTACTTTTTTGTTTTTAGGGAATTTTATTGTGCACAGCCATGTTCGAGTACGCGCTGCGTGGGCATAAACTATAAGGAGCACTTACAATACAATATATATATGCATCTTTCCCAAGCGCGGCTTTTTCTTACAATAACTTTGCTTATCAAAAGTCACAATTATGAGAAAAACAAACAAACATAACAACTTACAAATGAGTCACGACCATCTATCAATATATCAAATCCGCTTCTAAGTTTAAAAACACTGCGCCAAAATAGGTCCATTTCAATTTTAATTTATCTTCAGATAATGTTTGCATGTCTGCGTAATATCGTAATTTTGTGTTTCTAATAAACATGTTCTCGTGAAAAGTTTGCTCATTGACTAAACTGATATATATGGTATTTTTTTAGCATAGAGAGGTTATCCTCTGTAATATGATCGTTTCCAAGTAAAAAGCCCTATTTCTCAAAATTAAAAGAATTTAGCTTCAATATGCTTAATATGCATAATTTCTCTGGCTTTTTGACAGTCCCAAAAGAAATGTATTACCGTATCCGGAGTGTCACAATACTTACATGCATCGGATTCTAAAATTTTCCAGTCCTTTTTCTTCTTGTTAGTTGGTATTATATTATGAATGACTTTCAATTGCAGGGCCAAAAGATAGGTTTCTTTAGTGCATTTTCTGAAAAGTAGCATGCCACGTAGAATCCGCGATTCTTCTAGCATACCTGCCTTCGTCCAAAACACAATACTTACTGGAGGCTCTACAATTTTATTTATCAAGACCTTGTAGTAATCTTTACACTTAGCTTTCTTTATGTTGATTAAGGAGTCGCGAATCTTAAAGATTGTGTCAGAACAATCCACTTTATAATTATCTGTAATATATCTATTGTCCTCTCTGTGTTTTAACCATTTGACGATGAATATTTTTAGACCATTATACAGTAAAAAATTGACACGCAGTCATATCTAGCTTGGAGCTCTGTCAACGAAAGCACTTTTTCATCTTTACTTGATAGGTCCTTAATATACAGCATACCTGTCAGTGCTTCCAGTAGAGTGACCTGCCGTCAATTGTTATTTCCTTATTGTTCCATAATACACCTCTTGGTGCATAGGTCTTGGTTGTGCAATTCACTAAAGTAGAGTAGCATCGCTTTATAAAAGGAGGATATCTGAAAACTTCCAGCGTCGAAATTCGAGTGCAAAATAAGGGGCAATCCCCGTATTCGTCAAATTCACTATGTATTATAGCATTGCTAAGGTTTTTAACCCACAGTCTGGACAACCATGCCAACCTTAACGATTTTTGCATAATAATTAAATCTGGTGATCGAATACCCCCTGCATTAAAGTCCCCTATCGAGGATTTATGCTTGATCTTACTGGGTTTGTTGGACCAAATGAAAGCATTTTTCAACGACTGGGCCCGGGGCAGATCTGGATGTGCACAAGAGACGTTACTCAAGCTGTATACTAAATTTGACATTCCCATAGTTTTAGATGTGTTAACTTTTTCCAGCAGTGTAAGACCCCTATCACTCCATAAATTCAAACGTGTTGCAAGTTTTGTTATCTTATCCAAAATGTTTAATTTGTTACACTTTTCGGTTGCATGGCCTACTTCGATACCCAGCATATTGAAGCTATCCGAAGCAACCTTTAAATTAAAAACAGGCTCCGGTTTTGTTCGCCATGGGCCTATATACACCAGCAGAGATTTCTCTATGTTAACTTTTAAACCGGAATATCTCGAGAAACGCTCCGTAAGTTCTAACACATAACCGAGACAGCGAGTTTTAGGCCTTTGATGTTCTTTTCATTTCTAACTGATTGGGATAGAGGCTAAACGCATAATATAAACAGTCTTGTCGACAATGGACACCCTTGTCTAACACCACGTTGTACTTCGAACCAGCCACACGAATAATCATTGTTTATAACAGTGCTAGAGATATTATTATAACATGTAGCTACCCATCTCCGAAACAAACGAAACACCAAAATTAAAATATTGCAATAGTTTATGCATGAATTTACACTCGATACTATCGAATGCTTTTTCGAAATCCAAGAGCAAAAGTAGACCTGTCTGTTGGTTCTTGCTTACCTTATTAATGACATCTTGGATTAGCCTAATATTTTCTCCTATGTAGCGTCCCTTAACGAAACCATACCTATGATCTTGTGTACATCTTATCAGGACAGCATGGTTGCATTCTTCAGAAAGTGACCATATGCATGTGTGTGCACACTCAGCAGTGGTTAACATTTTAGGTACTTATAATGAGGACTCATGCATATTCACATGTGTACAATCTACAGGCTCGTTCTATTGGGAAAACCTGTTCATTAGCATATTCTTGAAAAGTGTCTTATTTTCGGACCCCAAATTCCCCCCAGTCCGTGCCTATGGAAGTAAAATCTTCTAATTTATTTAGTCCACACGAAAAATATTTTGCTACATATTAATACACAGACACACCTACATTTTTAAGCGTGAAATCACATTTTTATACATTTTCTGTAGTACTAGCCATTGCATAAACTCAAATCATGACCTTAAAGTGTCGAATTTTCGAACCCAGGTTCTACCCACCTAAATCCCCTTCCCCCAAAATATTCCAGACTTACGCAATGCCCTGTATAAATATGGCACAATTGCCGCACCGATATCTTGCTGTATTAGTTGAAATAACCTAAGAGACTACTTCAAAGGTTCAACTATGAAATCTTTGTTGTGACTTCCTAATTCCTGTTTTTGACTTCCTAATTCCTATGTGTGACTTTCTGATTCTGATTTGATTTTTTGATTTCCAAATCCTGGCCAGTCATGATAACAATTGTGGCCTTATGATGCCACGTGCGGGACATGGAGTTTTACTATACCATAGTGTACAGTTTTTAGAAATTATACTTATTATGTACCCATCCGATATTAAATACTAAGACATAGTTCTTCCTGTTTTCTAAAATCATATTTATTTCACAAATACAACTGCTGTCTGTTCCTAAAAAAAAATAAAAAAATTACAAAACAAAACGGATTCGCACATATCAAGCATTATACACAATGTTAGCAATTATTCTATGCTACCAAGATTTAGGCTCTTTTCACACTTTTGATTAGCTGAATTAATCCTGAGCAAATCCGCATTATGAAAAGCACACACTCGGGATTAGCTAATCCGTGTTTAGCTTAGCTTAAAATTCTAAATAGCGTTGCGATGTAAAGCTAAAAAAGTGATGTCATGTTGTGAGGCACAACGCATAAGCTAAACCTACCTAAAAGGCACGGATTTAAGCTGGTCAGAATTAGTTAAGCTGGTATGAAAAGTTCATCGCAGGATTAGCTTTGTTTACTTAAGCGCTGTCAACTTGAAAGAATATATATATATATATATATATATATATATATATATATATATATATATATATATATATATATATATATATATATATAT
>OX457031.1:29007381-29097381 GCA_949752745.1 Protula sp. h YS-2021 | reverse complement strand
GTAACCATGTGTTAAGTCCGAAGTACGAAAAGTTTACCTATTCTATCAAAATGCCCGCACAACTGCAAAAAAACTAGAGTTTTAGTGAGGCAGGATCCCCCGTGTAACACATAATGTCATTGGATGCTAGTAAATTCACTGAAATTGAAAACCCTACATTGCTTAACAATTTTTGGTCGATTTGAAAAATAAGACATTACACATCTTCAATATACGTATTAACTGCATGCAAAACAAAAAAGTATTAGCATGAACAGTTCTAGAGTTATGGCCTGACAAAAAGTCACATTTTTGTACACTCGAACTAAATTTTCATCTAGTATCAAAATACTGTTATTTTGACAATTTTTCACCAAACCGGAAATACAACGTTGCACACCTCCAATATACGTAGTAACCGTATGCAAAACGAAAAGCATTAGCATGAATAGTTTTGGAGTTACGGCCTGGACAAAATGTCACATCTTTGCACATTCTTTTTTTTCAAAATGCTGTCATTTTGACAATTTCTTTTCAAATTGAAACGAAAAAGCACTAGCATGAATAGTTTTCGACAGCCTGGACAAAAGAAAGTATACTAGAGCGGGCGGACGGATGGATGGACGGACGGAAAGACAAGCTGAAAACTATATCCCTCCATTACACGGGAAATAATAATAACAGGTCTCTTGTGGCACACTGTCATATTTGCAAGCAAGTGAACAAGAATTATAGGATAGGTAGCATTTTAAATGCGTCCAAATTACCTATTACCCTTTTACAACACACTCAAGTAAAAAACAGGCATGGTGGAAAACTACGTGAACAAAACCTGATTTTACAAATTATGCTGTCAAATTTGAGAACAATATGATAAGACTTGTGGAAGGAATAGCATTTTATATGTGATAAGACTAATTTGGGGGCATTCGCCAAAATACCACCAAGCCTGGTAGAGGACCACCTGAATTCGGACAAGAATCGGACAAGCAGCATGGGAGCTGTAGCATATTGAAAACACACACACACTTCTGAAGGCCAGCCGGGCGAATCAGTTGAACAAACAGTATTCGAACTGGAGTGGAAAAATAATTGTTTCTATAACTGGCTTCCATTTCCGATGAGTTATAATGCACACACTTTATTATGTGTTTGTGATCTTGAAGTCTATAGAACCAACGTTCATATTACGACATTTATATATGCTATGCACAAAAAGTTATTTGTATTCCTATAGCTCCATTCATTCCTTATGAGCTACCGTTATTTTAAGGTGTGAAAACAAAGTTTAATTGAATTCTATTGTTAGTAGTTCGTGGTCCTACAATTAAACATACTTGAAACAACAATATTGATGACCATATTGAACTGTTTTCTGTTGAGGCGCAGGGAGTATGGAATGCCGTTTTCACATTTATTCGAGAATTATTGTTATCAAGAATTAATTTTTGATCTCAAAAATTGATTTTTTTGATATCAAGAATTAATTTTTTGATCTCAATAAATCCATATTTTAATATCAAGAATTCATTTTTGCTATTTGTATTTGTATTTTTGATATCTCTAAATGTATTCTTGATCTCAAAAAATAATTTTTGATATCAACAAATATTTAGAGATACCAAGAAATATTTACTGATATCAAAAATGATTTAATGATATCTAAAATTGATTTTTTTAGATCAAAAATTCAATTCTTGATAGCAAAAATGAAATATTTGAGAGTAAAATATCAATTTTGAGCTCAATAATTCATTTTCTGTATATTGATATCAAGAATTTATTTCAGATATCATTATTTCAGACTGATACTTTTTTAATTTGTATTTTGAAATCTGCAAACGATTTTTTGATCTCAAAAATTGATTTTTGATGTCAAAATATCAGTCTATTTTTTTAATAAAAAATTCAGAAACACACATCTGTAAATAAATAAAGACTGTCCATGTACACAGAATCTTTGTTTTAATTTTTTTTACTGTACAAAAAAGAAGCAATTCTTGAGATCAAAAATTGTGTTGTTATTATTGATCTCAATAATTCAAATTTTCATCTCTAAAATTTAATTGACCATTCGTTATATTGTATGTAAATGTGTGTCTCCCTTAAGATTTTTTAAGTTTGTAAAATTGATTTTTTTATCTCAAAAATATATTTTTGCGATCTAAAATTCAATTATTGATGACAAAATATAAATTAATGAGATCTACATTGATTTATTGATATCTCTAAATATATTTTGATATCAAAAATAAGCATTAAATGTTAAAACGGCATTCCATAAGGGAGGACATACACATTATTAAGGTCAAGTTGTCATTTTTTAGACTGACCCTCCAGACTGTAGAGATTTAATTTAACAGCTGTACAGTTCATTTTCAATGCTGATATGTTTACAACACGGAGTAAAGGTATTGAACAAGATGATTCATACCGTTGTCACGGATTTGGGTGAATTTACAATCCCGCACAAATAACTTTTTGCGCACAGTATATAATATTTGCGACTTTAGTGACCCTGCTGGAGACGAGAAACAAGAATTTTTCCTCGCCTAAAGTAAAGAAAGAAAAACCTTCCAACACGTTTCATGTTGCAGAGGTTATCACAGGCCATATGCCAAAAAAGTGAAGCTTTCTTGAACGATTGGTACTGAAATGTCACTCACTCGAGGTGTTTTTTGTGCCTAAAAAAACAACACCGCAAAAGAACCAGGCACCACCTCTCTTAATACAAGCACTGATAGGTGCTCTTTTGTTTAATTTATCCAAGGAAAGCATTTATTTATGTAGGTTAACATAACTGAAAACAGGCTAAAAATATGTATGATTCATTTGGACAATTTTACACTAAGCAAAAGGTGAAGGATGGTACATTCAAAGTCAATTATATACAAGCGTTTTTAATGTTTAAAACACGGCTGGTGATTGCCAATTGTTGCTTAATGTTACGTAATACAGTGAAACCTCAGCTCCCTCAATGAATATCTTCGATGAGCAGGACAACTCGCCTTACCGGACACATTGTTCAGTCCCTTTTTATTTTCCATTCTATTCCATGACAAGGAAAGTTCAATAAACCGGAACCTCACTATTCTGAACAACGGACACACGGCGAGCTACCAAATACAAGCTTTGCCGTATAAAGAACAATTATATACCGTTCGCTTTAGACAAGATCATGGTATTTGTACACCTGAACATGTATTGTTTGCTATTCGTTTTAGCGAGAGCAGCATGTACGTATCGTATAACCGCATTGTTTAGAATTATCGGCATTCAATTAAGGGTCGTAGCGCAGCCCTTTTGGGACCCCTGTCCAGAAAAATGCAAAATATCTAACACGATTTTAGGCATGAAACAAGTTATAGCATTAGATCTTGATTTGGACAAAAACTGGTCAGAAATATTACAAAACACTACGGATGGATACCAATCGAAGAAAATATTTAATGGGGCTTCTCCCCACGCCCCCAACCTTTGGAAGCCGCGGCAGAATGCATCACACACAGGTTGGGAGGGGGGCAAGGGTTTTAGCCATAGTTTAGGGTAGGGGCTAACAAACTACATTATAATGTGGAAATATTTTCCAAAAGAAATTAAGGCCCACGGGAGGGGGGGGGCAAATTTTTGCATACATGTTCTGCGTAGGGGTATTTTCTCTAAGTGTGGGGAAAATCTGGGGGTTCGGGGGGGGGGGGGGGCTTTCTCTGCATGGGCCAAAAGGGGTAGATCTTCTCATCAATTGTTTTTTTCCGAAGAAGACATTCCTCACCCCTTCCAAACAAGTCATGTTTCAAGTTATTTCAAGCCTCGCTAAACCGGACTAATTAGCTGAGTCTGGTCTGTTCAGAAATTGTCTCAGACCACATCTGAATAGTTGAATAAAAATCTCATCCAACATATTAACCAGTAAAGCTTTGAGACTTGAGACTATATGTAGTTTTGAAGGTCTTCCTTTTTCTTTGCATCAAGTTCCCAGTGATCGATACTTATTCATGTTGTTGTCAGAAATTTGTACCACGCGAATTTTTGTAGACAATCAAATAGTTTACACCATCTTGAATCCTTCCTGCCATTGTTTTAACTTAACAATAAACCTCCATCAAAACGCAAAAATGATCACAAATAGAGGAGTAGCGAAATGTCAATTTTGATCAGTTTTTTAGCACACTATGACGTCGCACATATGCAAAATATGTGCTATTACCGTACAACATTTCGGAACCCTACATTCAACTATTTTCGAGAAATCGTTGTGGGTTTGGCTGAGAGACGTACGAACAGACAGACGAACACACATTTTATAATCCCCCGTCGGAGCATGGTTCGGGACAAGAGACGAAAGGTGAATCCCGGACAAAACGGCGACGGCCAAAACGGCGACGGCCAAAACGGAGAAGACCAAAACGGCCACGAAACAAGAAAAACATGACAAATGGAAACTCTTCCCTCCCCAACCCCTCCAACGCAAAAAGGTACTGCTGATATTAGTCATTAACGTGAACAAGCTGCAGCATGCACGATAAGCAGTGAGAATTTACTTTTAACAATAAAAATACAGTTGAACGCCCACACTGAAGAAATATCCGGTACTTGTTTTAGGTCGCCCTAAGGATGACCTTTATGACCTTATTTCTCTGTGGCAATTTTAGACTTTAGTCAGCGATGATAGGCAACCACAAACCTAAACAAAAAAAAATGCCACAATTCTAAACAAAAACTTGTTTTCGAAAGCAAGCAGTTGTTTTTATAAGGTCGCGTACAGGAGCACTTTTCAATTTTTTACCATTCAAACGCACACATTCCACAAAAAAGATACGCTTGGTGTCATCAATCTGCAGCTTTTTTATAGGTCTTAAATACATGGTTCTGTTTAAGAAGTTAAAAAAAGGAAATGACAATATATATATATATATATATATATATATATATATATATATATATATATATATATATATATATATATATATATATATATATATATATATATATATATATATATATATGTGTATTTTGGCTTTCGCAGATATTCTTTCAAAATATCTCTCTTTTTAGCAGAACCAGAGCGGCAAGTCACTTTTTTCTAACCGAAGTGATAAATTTTTTTTCTGCATTGTTAACATTTATAAAACAACACATTTAACGGACGAATATAATTGATATTTAAGTGCAATAGATCAAACCTTCAGGGGAGGGGGGAGGGGGAGTGGGGAGTGTTTGGTTTTCAAAGTGATAGCGAGGTTCAGTTGAAAAAAAAGGAACAATTTAGAAAGACCACCCTAAAAAGCGATTTGTTTTGAAAGATGTCCCAGGAAAATAAAACTAAAAAAAGATCACTTTACTTTGGCAGTTCGAAAAATTCGCTGAAATATTTTTAGCTGAAAAAAGCGTTCTTTTACGTCACAAAAGCCCCGGATTCGCTTATCTCCATTTTTATACAGGTTTCTTATGTAACTCTAAAAGAATCACGCAATACAAAACAAAAAATTTTCCCACAGTGATTCGAGTAGTCCTGGCCTAGATCTAAGCCTTATTCTCGCTAAAAGAGTTTTATGGACTTTGGTGCAATGTCCTTTTGGTCAAGTTCCTCCCCAGTGCACTCGGAAAGGGGCGTGCAGTCTGACGTAAACTGCCCCAGGAATTCAAAGAAACTCAAGCCAACAACGACTTCCGAAGTAGTGGCCGAGTTAGAAATACCGGTGACTGTAAACGGTCCATCACTGACATAGCCTGGAAGGAAGAAAACTTTACCCGAAGAGGTGGAGTTCTTGTCTCCGATTTCTATTTCATCGAACAAGAGTGATGTGACTGTGAGCCGTAGAGCGTCCCCCCTCCCCTCCAATTCCTTGAATCTGTCTGTGTTCAGCTACAGAGGCAGAGTCAGGAGTTGCAAAAGGCTGTGCTGATGAAGGAGCCTAAACCACGGCGCAAACACACACCATCTGCCACGGTTTCATCTCCACCAGATGAGCCGTCCGCGCCACCAGTCTCCATCCCTGTGCGTATGTTAACCTCACTCATCAAGCCTGCGTCGCCACCCATAATGACCGAACCACGTGTGCGTCCGAGCCTATAGTCCAGGCCTCTTTTTTGCAGCGTTTGGAAGATGAGGAGCTCACAACCTTAATTCCTACGGACAGAGGTAGAGAGTACTATTTACACCCCAACTGGAGGCCTGGACACATAAGCCAAACCAGGCTGCTCTCATGCAGAGAAACGTAAATCTCGTGACCATGGATCTAGTGTGGAGGGGACTCAGAGGAAGACTCACCGGATGGCTTCTCCCCCCCCCCCCCAGTGCAGCTTCCGCTTTGTGAGGTCGATTCCATTCTCTCCAGGCAAGATATAGCGTCTGTGGAAGTACCCGGCTGCAGTGAGTCATCTCCCGACACACACCGTCGCTCCAAGATTTCTCGTCTGTACAGAAAGAGTCGCTATCACCTTGACTATCTATCCACATAACGTCGCAGGCCGCACAAGCACAGCCAAACTCCTTCATCGCGTAAGATACCAGTGAGGTTGTATCCAGTGCGATAGCGCAGGAAGTTCAAGCGCCCAGACACGGGCGAGCAGTGCTTCCTCGCTTTCACTCATCATACACTGTGCTGCTAAAACATGGTCCTTATCGAAGCTCTAATTTCCTTGTAACTCATGGAGCAGCCAACCAAACAGTGTCATGTGCCCTCTGTGAATAGTGATCCGAATACCTCGTTGGTCGAGAAGGACACCAAGAGGGTTCAGCGAAGACTTCCTGAATATTGTGCCGTTTTAACAGCCCCAAAGACACGTTTGAATGACCAACCAGCGACGGACCCGGGAGCCACCGAGCTCCCGAAGTGTCTGGCTTTGGCAACCAGAGACGTGGTTAAGATGGCGACGTATCTCAAGACTTCTATGGTTTTTCTGAGACGCGATGCTATTTTCACAGTGTTGGGGATCAAGTGTGAAAGGACTTCGAGAGCTTCGCCATCCCCTATCCTGGGACAGAGAGAACTGTTTCCCAGGAAGAACTCGAAGAGTTAACCAGGAAGGCAGGACCTTCTCGGAGGAGATAGCCTTCACGGCCTCAGAAATGAGGACTTCCACAGCAGATGCACAAGGATAGGTCTAGGTGCGGTAGTAGTGCGAGGGCTTCTCCTCAGAAGGTCAAGCTGTTCGGCAGCGACAAGACACCTCCACAGGACTCATGGCAGTGTAAGTAGCAACGAACCAGAATATCTCCCAGAGACAAAGACCCGGTCTCTAGGAAATACTTTTCAAACTTAGAAAGTACAGTGGCTTGCAAACCCTCCATGGCACCTTTGCCAGTAGGACGCAGGCTGGGCAAGTTGGCGAGAGATGGGTGTTCCAAAGATAGTTGTGCATTGGCTCAGCTCACTACCATTCACCCATACCTCTCCATGACCTAAGCCCCAGGCAGCCTAGCTGAGTCCTCTAACCAAGGCTCAAAAAGCACCAAGAACTTGATGGAGGGCTTGGTACACAAAGGAGCTGTATAGGAGATGCCAGAAAACGAAGAGGGTTTTTTTCTGGTTCCCATGAAATTAGGTAACCAATTCCAGTAGGGCGTTACGTAATGTGTCCCTGTCAGATATATTAAAAAGGGTTGTTGACCATCTCCGAATTCATTTATTAAACATTATCTGACTCTTCTCAGTGCCAGCTATCGGGCCTGTGTTCGTTGGGCCCTGCCGTGGCAGCCGAGTTAGTTGTCTTTTATTAACCCTGATCTGTTGTAGTGAACCATTGACTGCTTATAAAGAATAAACCAAGAAGAAGGACACTTTCTTTCGCTACTCTGAGAATGGCTCGGGCAAAAGCCAGAAGGACCAGAATCAAAGTCGTCAATAGCTGACTTTTCTGCTACCAAGAGGACTTCTGTGCTTGGTTGTGTGAACTCTTCTGTCTCAGTCCGTGGTGTGGGGTACTGCGTGTTCAAATTTGGTTCGATGACCAAGCAGCTGACGTGTCTCAGCTGTTAGTGTGCCTGTTGAAATCTGATGTGGGCTTGAGACAGGCTTGGTACGTCATCCTTGTCTGTCTGATACTCCTTTCTTTCCACAGGAAAGGGCGAGTTGTATACCTCTTAGCACATGCTCTTCGATAGGGTCGTTTTTGGTCTTGGAGTTGGTCCGACAAGGCAAGGAGACCAATCTCTGCTTTGGTCATTCATTGAGTACTCGGTTGGTTAGTAGATGAGCAAACGTTTTAGTGTATTCATCTCTCGCATATGAGTACTTTGTGCATGGGTTAACAGTTAGTGCAGCATTAATTCATTAGTATTACGTTTTAGCTTCGTTCTTGGTGTAGTTGTGAGGTTTTAGTAACCAAACTATGCATCTGATCTGTGTTTGAGTAGCAATGGATGGTTGGTCATCCTACAGTAATTAACACTTGACAAGCCTTTGGCTTGCAAGAGTTATATGAATTTGTGCGAGCAAAATTCGTCCTTTTTTTTTCTTCTTGACACTTTTTCCGATTTTGTGTGTCTTCTTCTCCTCTGACACTATGGGCCCTACGACCATGAAACTTGGGACTTATGAAGAGCTTGATCTGAACATGTGCATGTCACTTTTTATTTTCGTCTTTGATTTCGTTTTCTTTGTTAAAACGCCATGTGAAAAGAGTGTATTTTTTGCAAGTTAATGCGTAGCATTTAAGCCACATCACACACAGTTGCTCAATGAGCTTTGTGCGAGCTCTCACTGTGTATGCTAGATCAGTCAATAAAACCTCAAGTCAACAGAAACTAAACACTACTCGGCTTATAAGACGTATTCAAGCTGTGTTGTTTGCAATATATTATTCAAGAAATAACCCATTGAAGCCAGTATTTTTGCGTTTTAATTTTTGTCAAGTGTTTAACATTTCGCTAGCGGAATGAGCTTCTAGTTTGTTTTTCACTTTGTGAGCGATGAAGCCGTAAGCAGAGTGATATAGTGCTTGGTCACAAGTTTTAATTGCATGGTCTTGGGACCACGATCATGTTTGTAAAAGACTCAATAATAAATAAAGGTGTTTATTTGATTTCTTCCTTGGGTACTCGGCCCTTGCTGTTAGATTGGGCTCCATCCGGTGGGTAGATGGAGGGGGGGGGGGGTCTTTGGCAAGTTTTCATATAGTGATATGGATTTGATTAATAGTGCGTCATCTTTTTTTGTTCGTCTTTCCATGTGCGAGAGTTGTTAACCAACTTAATTATATTTTAAAGTTGAGTGGGCACATTAAACTCATGAAACTGATAGCATTGGTGTTTTATTTCTGCCTTTTAACCCTTGCTCGTTTCTGGGAGGGTTCTTTTAGAATAAAAGCGGTGTTCTTTGAAAAATTTTCTCGGTTTGGCTTGCATCACAGATTACCCCTTCTCCTGTTTCTAGTCCCACATAAAAGTGGAGACAAGTGAATCTAGAGCTTCTGCGAAGTAAAACGGACGTTTTATTTTCATAAGTGGCTCTTTTACGAGGAAGAGCGTAATTCGCGTTCTCCATTTTTTTCATAGCTTCCCTCCCATCAACCCCTCTTAACCTGGGTGCGGTTGGTGATTGAGCAAAACTCAAATGAGGCTTGGTACTAGGGTAACAACGATTCTGATTGGTTTGGATCTAGGCCAGGACTTTTCGAGACACTGTGAGACAATTTTTGTTTTGTATTGTGTGATTCGTTTAGAGTTACATGAGAAACCCTATAAAAGTCGAGAACGCGAATTACGCTTTTACTGATAAAAGAGCATTTTACGAAAATAAACAGTCAATACAGGTGAATAGATTCAAACATTTTGAATCCATCCAAAACGTGGAGTGGGAGTGGGGTCGAAAATCGAGCAATAATATGATTTTTATGATTAAAATGGTTAAACAAACCTAGTTGTCTATATTTTCGATAATTCTCCCTTTAAAACTAGATTAAAGCATATTTCTGCCAGTACGCAGTATCTGTCTGTTTTAATGGGACTTGGAAAGTTTCACTTTCCTGATGTAACAGAATTTTCACTTGAAATTCAAGATTCTTCTTTTTTTCTGCAAATCGATTCCGAGCAACTACAAAGTCGAAATTTCACAAAAACTCCAACACCTAAGGCATTTTTTACGTCAAAAATACAGAGCGAACTCCTTAAAGTCATGTAAAAGCATTTCTGCGTTTGGTCTTTTTTTTTTAAATTTTACTTTTGTTTTATTACACGAAATACCGGGGATGGAAACTGTAATTGTCAGCAGGACTGGTACTGAATTTATAGGACATTACTTGTGGTAGAAGCCGCGTAGGACAATTTAGCAGATATTGACTTATATTGAATCAACATGAGGAACACGTCAACATAAAGCATCGCTGACCAGTGATGGAACTGTTCTAAAATTCAGCATCTTTACTGGTCAATGGTGCAATCAGTTGTGAGCAAAAACGCCAGTTCCCGTAAAACAAATTTAGTTGAATAACGTTTTAAAAACGTTTCCTAAAGGTTGTATATGAAATGCGTAAAAACTTTTTTTCGCAACGTTCTAAAAACGTTTTATAAAAAACCTTTTTAGAACGTTTCATAGACAACCTTAAACAACATTTTTTTCGTAAAACGTGTGTAAAACAAAAGATTTAAAAAAATATCCTTCAACATTCTTCAAAATAATATTCACTCTGGGAGATTGCATCTTGCACCATCATCACATCAGATTTCATTTCTAATAACTACCATTAACCTTTTTGCAAATAACATTTCACGAAACATTCATACCTGGCTGGGCTTGAAACGAGAACCTCTCGCATCCAAAGCGACGAACTTACCTCTACGCCACGACGCATCCATTGAAATGTGCGTCTACGACAATTCCCCTGAACCTGAACTCCCACCACCCGTACCTCTCCCCACTTCGACTCCCCCCCCCCCCCCCCCGCCCAACAATTCCCCCGTACGGAAATTCCCCCAAGGTCTATCCCCTCTCTTTTTATGGGCTTTTTATCTGTCTGCACATTTAATGCTTAGTTATAGATTACAGTAATTAGTTAAATATATGTGAATTGAATTTGACGTATCGCATCTAAAATATAATTCTTTTTATTGCGAATATATTATTCATATCTAAAATTACTTTGCAAAAGTATTAAAATGCCTATAACATTTCCTTGAAGTTCCAATATATGACATTCTTTAAAATCGATATAATAACGTTCTTATACAAAACGTTTGTTTTTTGTTCCTTTAAAAATCAATTTCAATAGCATATGTTTTTTTTTTGGTTTGGAAAAAATGTTTTTATTTGGTTGGTAAGTGGAACGTTTTTACAACCAAATTAGGTTTGGTTTTGGTTTGTAAAATAACGTTTTCATTTGGTTGCTGACTATAACGTTTTTACAACCAAAAAGGTTCGTTTTTGGTTAGGAAAACGTTATAACCTTTTCCCAACGAAACAAAAACGTTCTTATGTTTAGCGGGTTAACTCACGTAGCAAATCATATGTTGACTTATTTACATTCAACATAAAGACACACAATTTGCATCGGCGACATCGAAAAATATTGATTTGGTATCTAACAATCAAATTATAGCATTTTCCCTAATCATTATAACAAAACTAACTAGACTGGCCAGTGTTTTTGTTAAAACAAAAACGGATGTGTCTCCCCCGCCCCCCAACCAGTCACTTGAAAAAATTCCTTGCTTACAAATACAACATTGGCGAGCCCAAAAAAATTGAAAAAAAAAATCGCCAAAAACACATTTTAACAGTAAATAAAGAAAAACTTCGCAGTAAAAATTTACACTATATGTGAGTTCTTCTTGCCACGTTTCAGCCTAATCGAACAAACTATTTCGGAGATATCGCAACAATATGGCCAAAAAACTTTAAAATCAAAAATTGGAAATGAGCAAAAACTTTGCAGTATACATTTGTGCTATATGTGTGTTCTTCTTGCAACGTCTGAGCCTTATCCAACGAACTGTTTTGGAGCCTGCCAAAGTGAAAAATGCACGAAAACCCCCCTATATTATATTTGAACCCCAATACGTATGTATGTTTTGAGAAAAATCGACTCATTAATTACATAAGAACTCACTGCGGACAGACGAACGGACGGACAGACGGACGGGCGGACGGACGGACAGACGGGCACACCAAACGTTATATATGTCTCCCTTAGGGGGAGACATATAATTCAAGGTGAAGAGGGAGGGGGGCTGGGGGAGGGCACTAATGTACCAACCGGTTACCATGCGTACCCATGACCTCTAAATTTGAAACACCCCTTTTTAGCCAAGTGAAGTTCTGAAAGAACCCCCTTTTTGTAGGTAACAAATAAATTTGAATGAAAATTAAACCCTTTTTAAAAGAAATCGGAACCCCGCGCTGACCTTGTCTGACCTCAAAATGACCGCTTCCCTGACCCCTTCCCTCCCTTCTCTTTATATGTTTTATGCAGGTGTTTTTTTTTTACACACATGGCTACACATATTATACCAAGTGCCAACAACCCCCCACCCCTTCCCACTGGAGTGAGAATTCGTTGTCCTTATAAATTTACAAAAGGAAATTACATAGGAAAATAATTTTTAAAAATTCGTGATCAATTCGGAAAACTTTAAAACAGCAAGAAGGGAAAGAGACAAACAACAATCAACAAGTAAAAATTCTTGTAAACACACGCTCTTTTGACTAACCAAAACCCATGCAGCTACGGTTCATATTTAGTGTTTGGCTGACTGATTCAAATTATCGTTTGAAATAAGAATACAATCTTAAGAACGTGATATAATCTTATTCATATTTCTTTTTTAAAGATGGTGCACATTCACTCGTTTTTAATGAAAATAAATTTTACTTCTTGCAGAATAGTTTTCGCCAGAAGATGTTACTTCTCGCTTCCGTACTTATTGACAACAGCCAGTCACTGGGTTATCTTCTCAATTTCTATTACACATATTAAAATATCTAGCTATGTTATGAACAATGTACTTACCCACAAATGGCATAAAGACAACAGTAAGGAGAAGGAACTTATTTATTCCCATTTTCTTTATTCAGTTCCACAGCACGCTGCTTTCAAGAAGTAAGATCCAATGCCACAAACATGAACTCTTTATAGGCATACACGCGAGGCGATTGCACAATCTATTAGCATAAATGTATGTATTGCGAAATATCTGGGGAAACTTGTTTTTCAAATATGACGCCATTCTCTAATGGGCGAGATAGAACATGTTAGTGTATTCAGGCTCCAGATTCCGATTTTAACTCAGTGTGACCGAAATATTGACGAACGGCCGAAATACAACACAGCTGACGTCATATTTAAGCCGATCTGTGCAGCCCCCCCTCCTCAGCACTAGCTGCCTCAACTCCCCCCCCCCCCGACCTTCTCCCTAATCACTAATACATTTTACATGTGCTACATGTACGAGTCTCATACGCAACACTTATGTTTTTGACTCGGATAAACAAACGACCATTATATATATTATAGGGGTTCCGGACCATACCTCTGGGACAATATCCCCCGGACGATACCACAGGACAATACCCCCAGACCATACACCCCTAGGACATACCCCCGTGCCAATACCACCCCCCCCCCCTCCCAACCAACGTTACAAGAAAATTAAAAGAAAAATTACAGTGACATGTTTTATTTCTCTCCAACACTATGTTTAATCTTTACATCGATATATCAAGTCTGCGTCTCATTCACAGTAAAACCTGCAAGTTCACATCCACACCTTTCAAAACTGAATATTGTGCGCTATTCCGCGAAGGTAGTCCAGTATGTTGCGGTTTGCGAAGTCGCCAACAGTGTTCCTAAATTTGTTACTCCGGATAGGTCAACCAATAAATTTTGTGACTCAGGCTTAGCACAAATTGCAACAACTCCGTTGATCAGCAGTTAATTGCAATTAATTGGGGCGCGAATCGATAATTGCAATTATGGAACGTATGCATTAAATTGAATTTATAAACCTTTTAACTAGATCATAGAGGATTTTTTATGTACAATAGCTTTTATCAATGGATCACATGGGATGAGTTGTAAGCGTTGTGGAACAGCAATTATACCTCCTTTCAACTACACCATAGCGAAATGGCTTAGCTTTAACTCCAGAACTGTATCACAGAACTGTATTAGTTTGTTGTTCGTTACTGAAAATCTTTAAAATGAAAATTGGAAAAAATGATGGCGGCGGGGGGGGGGGGGGTATTGGCACGGGGGGTATCATCCCTGGGGTGTTGTCTGGGGGGGGGGGGGTATTGTCCTAGACCCTACTATACGCTTTGCATGTGATTGTTTTACCTCACATTCTTCAATTCTTCACCTTTTTTATTTACACTTATGCGGTTTCCCACGGATTACCGTTTTCATATATATTGTCAATAATTAATTATTTAAAAATACCAGTTTGAATTTTAGATATCTGCAATTCCTTTCTTGAAATTAAGAATTAATCAATGATATTTAATATATATATATATATATATATATATATATATATATATATATATATATATATATATATATATATATATATATATATATATATATATATATATATATATATATATATATATACATGTGTGTGTGTGTGTGTGTGTGTGTGTGTGTGTGTGTTCCGACATGGTCAGTCAAGGAGTGCACAGATGAACTGGAGCCAGTCATAATGTGTATAATTAATACCTCTCTAAAATATAGTGTCGCAGCACAGTTTGAACTGGTGGTAGTTACACCCTTGCTTAAAAAGCCGACGCTTGACAAAATTACAAAAAAAATATTGGCCAGTATCGAACCTGCCTTACGTTTCCAAACTTTTAGAGAAAGTTGTCTCCAAACAAATGGAGGAACATTCTCTTAGTCACCAACTACATGAACCCTTACAGTCAGCCTATAAGAAAGCCAACAGCACCGAAACCTCACTCCTACGGATATTTAATTTCATTTTGATTTCCATGGACGAGAAGAACACTGTGTTCTTCTGTTTATTAGATTTAAGCGCCGCATTCTATACTGTGGACTACAGCATTCTCATTACCAGACTTGAAAATTCCTTTGGTCTGAAGGGAAGTGTATTATTTTTATTTTAAGTCTTATTTCGGCGACCGTTGTCTTTGCATAAAGATAGGCGACGTCCTCTTGTATGAGTCCAAGATGCCATGTGGTGTTCCTCAGGGGTCAATTCTCGGTCCCCAAGAATACAACCAGTATACTAGACCATTAGGCATTTTAATCGCCTTCTTCGAAATATTTTTTGCCTTTCTCGCAGATGATGGACAACTCTTAGATAGAACCCTCGCAAATTCACCAGAAGACCAGCTCTCCAAAATCGACAAGCTAGAACGCTCTATTAAATCAGTGAGTGTTTGGTTGCGCAGCAATAAATTAAAACTGAATGATTAAAAGACGGAATTTACTTCAATAACCATCAATAGATCTGAAATTTCGTCCATCGATGTGTGTGGTGATGTAGAGAACATATCACCCCTGTGCTTCAAGAGTTGCACTGGTTAAAGGTACCTGAAAGGAAACATTTAAAAATTCTCCTTTTAGCATTCAAGTGCATTCACGGTTTTGCTCCTGCCTTTCTGATCTGTTACAAGTGTATAAACCGTCTCGTCAGCTTCGTTCTTGTGGATCCATCCTACTCGTTCAACCTCGTTTCAATCGTAAAGGCAGTTGATATAGATGTTATTCTGTGGACTCTCCTGCAGTCTGGAACTCTTTACCAATATCTGTGCGAAATTCTAATGGAATACTGGATTTTCGCAAGAAACTGAAATCGCATCTCTTTTCCATTTCGTTCTCGGATAACTCTTGGATAGTTCCCATTCAATTGTGAAGCGCTTGGATAGTTATGGAACTTACAGCGCGCTATACGAATAACACTGAACATTGAATATATATATATGTTACAGGGAATCTGTGAAATTAGGGATTTCATGAAATCCCTAGTGGATTCGTGTAATAACTTGCTCAATAAATTTCGGTATTTTTATTGAGAATTTTCATGTTTACAGTGTAGTATTTTAAGGAATTAATAGTAAATTTTGAATTAATATAGCACTCGATTGTCAAGCTATCATTCGTACCTGAATTCATTCGATACTTCAATACCTGAATTTAGAGATATTTTTTATCCTGTGTAACTTAAGTCACATTCCACGCCAAATTCTGTTATTTTGGATGGTAATGTTATGAAATCCAATTCCTTTTAATGTGAAAAGGGATACACAGTTTTGAAGGATCACTAAACAGCTATCCTGAATGGATAATTTTTCAAAATAGTTTTATAATCAAAATGAGCTGATTCATCACACGAATTCCCTAGGGATTTCATGTAATCCCTAATTACACAGATTCCCTGTAACATATATATATATATATATATATATATATATATATATATATATATATATATATATATATATATATATATATATATATATATATATTGTGTTAGCTTATTTACTCAGCCTCCAATTTCTTATCAAAATTTCGTAATATTAACGTGGCCATTTCACGGGCGTGACTTTGGCGCAGTCATCCAAAAAATAATTAACACTTTCGCTTGAACTTCATTAGCTTATTTCGTCACAGGCGTAAGTAAAGGGATTCAAAATGATTTGCCTGGCCCTCCAATAATTTTCGGGGTGGCTAGATTAATACCCTCCATATTATAACCACAAACATTGTAACAACGACTCGATAAACAATGTTGTTGTTCAATCACCCACTTTTCCCGACACCTAAGCATACCATCTGGTGCACTTTTAAACATACGTTAGAAAATCGACGTCGGGGCCACAGTCAAACAATAACTATTTCACATTATAGCTCACTGGAAATAGAAGCAAATGGCAGATCTCTTTGACAATAAATCAAAATGAGGACGCAAAACATGAGAATATCAAGAGTGTGTTAGTTCTTTCCCCACTTGTTTTTTTTTAAATATTCATGAAAATTGATATATATATATATATATATATATATATATATATATATATATATATATATATATATATATATATATATATATATATATATATATATATATATATCGGCAAATATCTAACGTCGGCAGATAGATAGATATTGTTTCGACTTCATACTCCGTCGCAATGTTAACTGTGCTTATAATATCATCACACACTGTACAAAGTATATGGTCTCTATTTGTGACACTGAAGCATGCTATGTGGCATTTTCGGGATGTACGATTGTTTTCGACACTATAGTTATCTGCCGAATGGTACCTTTAAATGTCGGAATAAACTTTTTCTTACGATGTGTTATGGTATCTTTTTCCTAGGCGGCATAGCAAAATATATGAAATACAAAATCACTAATAGAGGAAAAATCGAAGACTTAGTAGTGCACATCCGACAGTTTTGCTTAGTTTCAACGACAGCAGCGTAAAATTTAGGTCAAATAGATGACGTTTAATGGAATTCTTCATGGTCAGAACAAAGAATAATGTGCCTGTTTCACCTTTTTTATCTTTTACTAATGAGAAGAGGTCTGTGGCATTTGGTGTTCCCATTCGTGCCAAAAACCAAATACGCGGAGGGGGAGGGGGGATTTGGGGCCAAGATTATTCGCGTCGATATTTTGTTTAATAAAGCGTATTTGATTCATTTCCATTCAGTACTACGTGTTTCCCAAAAAGTCGGTGGGATGGGTTCTTTCTTAGCTGCACTCTGCGTGCACAGATAAGAATGCGTTCTTAATACAATTGGTTTGATGTGTTTGCAGGAAGCTGTATTACTTCATCTATACCTAACCTCCCTGCCTCAACCCCCTTATCCCCATCCCGAATTAGCAAGGCCCGACTCTTTCCCCAATAAGTGTTACTCTTAGGTTCTCCACCGTTTACTAGTATGGGCGTACTGACTGACGACCCATGAAAGAGCACAGGTTATTTCAGATCGATGATGTCTGTCCTGATCTCAAGCTGCTTTTTGCGTCCTGGTGACATGTGGCCTATCCGCGTTGCTTTCTAGCAGACCGCCAGCAGCTCACGAGCTCAGCATGACGATGCCTTGGTCAGAGCAGCGTCTCCCCTGAGTTAGCACACGTAGGAGTCAAAAATAACAACCAATATACACCAGGTAGCTTGATTGAACACAGACTTTAATGTATCTGAGATGAGTGTTAGAAAATGTACAGACAAAATACTTACACACTCTTCTTCTTTGTTTTGTTTCAGACATGACAGAGGCTAGTCTCTTCCACGTCAAACCAAAGGCTTCATGTATCCATCCTGCCTCAGCTATCAACGCACACTCATGTTAAATGTGCTCACTTATCTCCACAAAACTGCAACGCTCTACATTAGACAAGCTTCGCACAAAGAACATTAAACGCAGAGTGTTTCACAAAGTTCAGTCTGCTTCCTGGATATGCCGAAAGCCAGCTCTGTCATTCTTGGCCGGATTCCTTCTCGCTCTACATACCCGCAGTTACTCAGAAAGGGGAATCTGACGTTGACCACTCGAGAAAGGCCAAGGAGCCCAAGCCGTCTGCAACTTCCGAAACTGTGGCGGAGGTGGACTTACCATCTGTGGGAGAACGGGATCTCAAAGACGAAGCTTGGTTCACCCTGCATCAGGAGACCGAGAAAATCTTATCCGAGCACTTTTTATCGCCGCTCACCGCGTCCTTGCTCATGGAAGATGTCACAGTTGCGTACACGCAGTCAGGCACATGTTTTACCAGCAGAGTGGTGAGTTTTGTATCCCCCATGCCCTGACACTTCTCTTTCGTAAGCACCGGAAAGGTTAGTATTATCACAGTCGGACTCCTTGAATCTGTCTTCTCTTAGTAATGTAAATTCAGCTTCAGAGGCAAGTCAAGAACTGCAGAAAGCGTGGCTCTCGAGAAAGATTAAGCCGAAATGCAAGCACCCACCGATCGCTACCGTATCACGCCCACCGGTGTTGTCCGTTTCGATCCCTGTGTACAATATCCACACCACTCGACAGACCGCAGTCGTCTCCGCCGGAGACAGGTGCCAAGAGCACACAGGAAACTATTGCACTCAGTGAGAGTGAGTCATCCCGTCTGGTCCGTCAGGGCAGGTTTCTGTGACTTGGCGCGTTGATCATGAGGAGCTCGCACGTCTGCACACGACTTCGTTAGCTTCGAGCCTCAAAAACAAATATAGGGCTATCTACACGCTCACGAGAGGCCTGGAGATCCAAGCTGAATCAGATCCCTCTTAGCCAGAGGATCGGAGCTCGGATGACCAAGACTCAGGGTCAGAGGGAGACGCAGAAGACGACTCACGGAGAAGTTTTTTCCGCCCCCAGTACAGCGTCCTCTCCGAGCAATTGATCCTATTCTATCTTCAGGCAAGGGCTGATGATTATAGAAAGATCAGGCGGCTGAGGTTAGGCCACCGATTCGCATTTCCCTATCTCCGGGCTTCTCTCCTACGCAAGATCGGTCTGTTTCAACGACAGTGGACTCGATAGCCCCTTATGACGCTGTTCTAAAAACTGCCAGGCTCACCGAGGTTGAATATGGATCTCCAGTAATAGATACAGACAGGGACGACCCACTAATATGCATGGCGTTACGGGCAGCTCACTAACATCAGATTCATTCCGTTGAAGACGAGCGAAGGGGTGGCCAACCCACTGTCGGTTAGCTACAGGGAAATCAAGCATTTAGATGCCGGTGAGGGCCAAGTTCTATCTCGCTTTCCTCACTCGCAGCACTGTGCTGTTAAAGAGGGTCCGCATCGTTCTGATACCCTTGGATGTCCCGAACCAACCGACCAAGCACAGTCTGAATGCCGTCGATTCGTCATGACTCAGACATTCCGTTGTTTGAGAGAGACGCTGAGCTATGCATAATTTGAATATTATGTCCTTTCAGAACCAAACGCTGAGCGCGCTTAAGAAGCACCTAGATGCCCATCTGACGGACCCAGTGACGTTCAAACTGCTTGAGTGTTTATCTTTGGAAACAAGGGGCGTGATCAAATTGTCTACATACTTGACCACTTCCATGGTTTACCTAAGATACGATTTCGTCTTGTAGCTTTGTTGGTCGAATGTCCTTTGGGAACTGCGCCATCGATTCTGAGACAAAGGAACCATCTCCCCTGAAGAAGTGAAGACAGTGAACCAAGAGAGTAGGTCTCTGTCGCAGAACTTAGCCCTCATGACCAGAGGGACCGATCCTTAGTCTTGTCCGCAGAAACGCAGGCCTCACAGCAGTGCAGGTAACAACCAACTAAAGTATCTCTCAGAGGCGAACGAATTGTCTCTGAGAGATAGTTTTTTATCAAATCAGAAGGTACAAAGGGTTCTTTAGCAAAGTTTTCTGATACCCAAGAAGTCACAGAGTTAGCGACTGGTCATAGACCTATCCCCCTGAACCATTTCCTCCAAATGCAGCCTTTTCAAATGGATACAGCCCATGTCAAAAAGGAGTCCTCAGCATGAGCATGTTGGTGTACGTCCATATACTTAACCGATGCTTACCTACACGTACCACTTCATCCTTCAGTCAAGAAGTACTGGCGTTTCCAGATAAGGCAAAGGAAATACTGGTCTCTGGCTCTTCCTTTCGGTCCCTCCACGGCACTCTTTATCCTCATGCAATTCATGAGAATACTCAAGACGTTCGAGGTATGTTAGATTTCCAGTATCTAGAGTCTGGTTCCTAATACAATTGGTGAATCTCACCAAGTTCGAGCTTGATCCACCTGTCAAGTTGGCATTAACGGTTTGTCTAAACGTGTGAGCAAATCTTGCATCCAGAAGCGGTCAAGTAATTTACACGGAGTGGTATCTATCAGCCCGTGCAGTGACCAACCAGTCTCCGTTTTGAAGACCAACGCTGGATCTGTTTGCAAACGCAGTGACGACCAAGCTAGCAAGGTATACGTCCCCATGTCCAGACACACAGGCTTAAACGATCGACGCTCTAACCTGCGAGTAGACGAGAAACGAAGACTTGTATGCCTTTTCCCCTCAACCAGTCTTGCTGAGAGCTATCTAGAAAGTCTTAATACCTTTAAAAGCCTACTCCTGACAGCTTCTTGGTCACCCGATGCCCCTTAGTACCCTCTATTAACCAAATGCGTGATTAAACCCCGCTGAGACTGCCTTGCCGTTCAGAAATCCTGTCTCAGCCCCACTGTCCTTGCCTTCTTAGAAAAACGGGACTTATCGAAAAAGGCGACGGAGGAAATGTTAAATAGCTACAGCGAATCCACTGCTATGGTCTATCAGTCTCAGTGGAATAAGTTTGCAAGTTGGTGTGTTAAGTCGCAATTAGATCCATTTCAAGCGACACCAGCAGTGGTAGCTGACTTTTTGGACCATCTTTTTACAACCGACTACTTAAAGGTGGGTTGAACTGAGGTTCAACCGAGCGGCTATGCGTTCTAGTCTGTAAGCGTAGAGAGGTTATGACCCAGGGGAGGACCCTGTCTATGCTGTTTAGGCACTTGAAGGTCAACCCCTCCTACAGCAATTAGCAATATAGCACAGTGTAATCTTTCCTTGGCCTCATACTACCTGCAGAGAGCAGACATATTCGGGGATGACGTAATCTCCCCGAAAAATGCAACGGAAAGATTCACTTTCCTTTTAGCGTTGGCTTCTGGCAAAAGGAAACCGTCAAATTCTCAAGAAAAAGGGTGAGTGGAATAAGTTTTTCCTTCGCCAAAGGGCAGATTTCATGGATAAGACGCAAATTGTCACCACAGTCCTTGGTACGTAGGGGTAATTATGCAACCAACCTTAGCAGACGAAGATACTGAGCCAGGCTTGGTGTCTTTATGCGCAGTAAGTACTCGCAACTGTATGAGGACTATAGGAAAGAACGGCGAAAGGCATTGATTTTTTATGCCTAAATTTAATCAATATCTGTCTAAAAAGACCATTTCCAATTATATTAAGGTGTAATCCTAGTTGCTTACAGTCAAGCTCAGTCAGAAGCAGAATTTACAGAACTCTATAACGTCAAAAGCCCACCAAGTAAGACAAGTCGCTAACTCAGTTAGGTCTCTGGGTAGAGTGTCCTTGTCAGACATATTACGAACGGATTGTTGGTCATCGCCAAATTCGTTTCTTAAGCATTAACTCAAGGATTATTCTTAATGCAAACTTTCTGGGCCCTTTTGTTGCAGCCGAGGCAATAGTCTCTAATTAGCCTTTATCTGCTTTAGCAAACTGGCGACCAAGTGTAAAGGCAGGTCCAAGCAAAAGGATTCCTTCTTCCATCAATCTGGCAATGACTCTGGTAAAAGTAAAAGAAGGACCAGAAACAAGGTGGTCGCTAGCTATACACCAACGCCAAGGACTGTGTGGACTTGCGTGCGTGCCTTCTCTCTCTCCTCTCCTTCAGTCTCAGGATTGGGACACCATGTGTTATAGTTGTGGCCCAGTGACTGGTTCACTTGTGGTTGGTTCACTTGTGCGCTCGCAGCCTGTCCTTGGTCAGGTCAAATCTTGGTGTGTCATCATTGTGATTCCAGTACTCCATCTCCCCTTGGTAAGAATGGGATGTGTGTGTGCACATTCTCCTCGGTGCGTCCGTGTTGGCCACTAGATTCGGACTCACAGGGACTAGGTAAGCAGATTAGGTACTTAATGTCAATTATTACTTATCTTAATGCATTGTCAGTATATTAGCATTATGATTGTTTAGCTTGGTTCTATTTTATGTTATGAGTCTTCTTGACCAAGCTATGTTATGTGAGAGAGGGTATTTGGTATTGCTTATTCAACTTTATGATTTAATTCTCTTTTTGTAAGTGATCAAGTGGTACATAGAGTCATAAAGTGCTTGGTCACAGGTTTATTCCGTGAACTTGATTCCAAAATCATGTTTGTGATGAAAGTCAAAATAAACTGAAATTATTTTGTACTTTTATCAAGTTCACGATCCTTGTTACAAGATTGCGATACCATTTCGAGGGTGGATGGAGGGAGATGGTGTTATCGCGTGGTCACAGGTTGACAGACGTTTGGCTGTTTGTGCGTCTTCTCTTGGTTCATATTCGTCTCTCCGCCAGAGCTGCACACAAACTCGATTGGATTTTAAATTTCTCAGGCACATTAAACACATGAAAGGTATCATTGGAGTTTTATTTCTTATTTTTCATTGTCCGTACGTACTTGTATTCTTTTATGAGTAAAAGCTGAATCTATGAAAGAATTTTCTCGGCCTGGCTCACAACGCAGGTCATCTCTGCTCCTGTTTTAGGGACACGAAAGATTTTTTCTACACTTTTGAAAAATATTTGGGATAATTGTCTTTTTGCATATACTGCATTACCTAATGACGGGGTTACTTTTACGAATGGATGACCACGCCACATTAGGATTATCGCTGTCAGGAAAATCATCCTAGGTAACTTTCCCGATATCTATCTTACGTTGATGCCCAACGTCTATTCAGCGTCACTCCCCGATATCTTAACGTTGGGAAAACAACATTCTTGCGATTTCAATCATAGAATAAAATCCGGTGTTCATCCGGACGTCTTTCCACGTTTCTACGTCGACCCTACAAACCGCAACATTAAATCTGGTTCTAATATGCTTGTGATTCTTCGCGACCATAGATCATTGTCTAATCAACGTCTCTGACACAGCTTTCAATAGGCGTTGGATAAGCATCGTCGTTTAGCAAAACCCCACTTTCTCTGACTCTTAATCTTTGGCACAAAACAACAACCTCATCATGTTATCGATCACCGGAAAAGAAAGCTGTGGCAGGTCGCTTCGAAACTCGAGCAAGCTGAGGATCAAAATAATAGGCGTTTCAACAGAATGCATGCTTTCCAACATATTTTTCAAAAATATGCGTGAAAACTGCCTTCACAGTATCCTGCATTACCAGATGACCAAAGGATGGGAGTAATTTTACGATGCGATGGCCACGACACTGTGTGCTTGTCACTCTGCAGATAGCGATTGAAGATTAATTCCCCAGACGTATATACCTCGGTACTCTGCCGATCTTATTTCGACTTTCATTTGCAATATTTTTGCAACGTTGATTAGATTTTGGGTAAACGGCTCCCGAAGGTACACGTTTTCTCACTTCATAATTAACAAAACCTGACATTGACTAAAAGTGCGACATCTATCCAACGTTGATTCACTGTTTACTGGTTATACACAATATTTACAGGGTACACAATGATCACACAAATGATGTCAAGCAGACGTTGGAGAAGTATATACCTTGAGATTATCAGACCAACTAACCATCACCTATAACGTCCGTTTAGAATGACTCTGGTGGCAGGGCAACTAAATGTCTTATGGACCTTTCTTACATCTTACTGGATACCTTGAGTTATTGGGCTCTAAGTGTAAAGCATTGAGCGAAATAATATGAAACATCCCCAGTGGAAACGTTTGGTTGATACAGAAGCCAATGGCATTTTAAGACAGGACTGACATACTGTATCTTATTCATTGTCCATAATAGCGTAGTGTCAACAGCTGGAGTTTTACTGTACTGGCATTACATAGATTCAGAGGCATAAATATTTCAGCGTAGTTAAAAAAAGTGTTTTCAAGGAACATACCACATCATATACGGAACAAATAAAGTATTACTATCAGATCTGGAAGTCAATTAAGCATGGCTGCAAAGTAACAAAAATAATCAATAAACGTCTTAATTTTTTCACTTGCTTACATTTCTTGTTTATGCACAGAACATGAATTGCAATCTTGGTGCAATTAATATGATGGCACAGAACTGCGAAAATGGTGTAACAGGCGTTTGCTGTTTTAAATCATAGCCAATTGATGTTATTTTTTAAATTTTGATGACTCGTAGACAGAAAAGTTTCAATCGATAGTAACCATTATATTAATTTATGAAGACAGGTACATTATGCACATTAGCTTTCTAAACCTATGTTTATTTTATATGTTTAAGGTTGATTTTTTACCAACAAGCAGCTGTTTAAAACATACTACATCTGTAGGCAAAATATATAAGCATTTGACATTCAAACGATTAAAAATGACATCATTTACAGTTTACAAAAACAATACAATGCAAAAAAGGAATGCTAGAAAATTTAAAAGCTAATTCGCCGTTCACGGCACATAATAACATTCAGCACAGAAGTATCCGAACATTAATAGAAAATTCAGAAATTCAGAAAAATAACTGCCAGAACATTTAATGACCAATCTTAAATTTAAAAAAAAAACAGAATTCTGAACAGAAGTGCAGAACTTTAAGCAGTCAATTTATAATTAACAAAATATTATAAGTTCAGCAAGGAAATGCCCGGTCATTTAATAGTAAACTCACAATTCAGAAAAATAACATAATTCAGCACTACAGCACCAGAACATCTAATAGTGCATAAACAATTCCCAAAAGCAATATACAGTTCAGCAGAGAAGTGCTAGCATGTTTAATGGTCAATTCACAATTCGCAAAATTCAATAAAATTCAGCACAGAAGTGCTAAAACATTTCATAGTAAATTCTTAATTAAAAATAATAAATTCAGCATATGAGTACCAAAATATTTAATAGTATATTTACAATTCACAAAAATGCTAAAAGTGTCAGAACATCTGCAATCAATTCGCAGTTCACAAAAATGATACTAGTCAGTCCGAAATGCTGGAACGTTAAATAGTCACAAGGACATATTGTCAAAACATATAATTCATTTTTGTGTGTCAAAAGCTGGCCAATCTGAAATTGCTGAAATACCGGATGGAAAGAGAAATGATAAGCAAAAGTACTAATCGACAGCTACTCGATACATCAAACAAATATCTTTTCTTTTAAATAATCTACTTAGATCATTTTACACAGAAGTGTTAAGTTATGAAGACATGTGCTTTAGGTACAGTAGCTTTCTAAACCCATGTATATTTTTATGTACTGGAGCTTGAATTTAAAGACGATACATAATGCATTGTTTGACACGTTACAAAGGAAGTTAATTTTTGATGTGAAGCATCTATTTAACAGCATACCACCTTTGCATACAAAATATACAAGCTTCTAATATTGAAAAAGTATTGAAAAATAATGAAATTCCTTAGCTTTTACATTCACAAACGAATCGGTTTATCATACAAGAATTAACAGACTTTTCTTCTCCTTCGAATTGAATTCGGGACGTCGCTTATGACTTAAAGCTGTAAAAAACTTTAAGTTTTAAACAAATAAATTATTTAAAGTAAATGTTGTTCAGGTAATTTAGTAAAGTCCATCTAACTCACTGACAATTGTGGCGGCATTTTATAGAGATATCATACTTAAAGAAGTGTCTAAAAATTTCTCAGTTATTTTTAAGTTTATTTGAAGGACAAGTAGAGCTCTTGGCTTTGTGTCACTGAGTGTTCTGTGTCAACATTCACAAGAACCACTAATGTATTTGTCCATAAGCAGCAAGTCAACTTTTATAGTATGGTACAAAAACTTCTAGTCGTTGATCTTGTGTAACAACAAACAATTTTCCTCGAGCCAGAATGGCAGTCAAAGGCTTAACCACAGATTCAAACTTTAGCCTACTCAAGCTTTGCCCATTGTTCTGCCACACAATCAAATCTCGTTCGTTGTAGCATCCTAAACAATTACCGTCGACATCTTCCTGGCACACTCTAGCAGAAGAGATTAGGAAATCGGTCTTCAGATCACGTGGCATACTGTACGTTGCCAGGATTTCCCCGTTTTCTATTGACATAACGTAACAGTCAAATCCAACGAGAATGCGTATACCATCAAACGATACCCAAAAATCGATGAACATGTTCTTTTCAATATTCTTCATTTCGATAGTTCTGCTTAATTCCCATGTCTCTGCAGTACTGTTTGGTCTAGCAAAAATTGCAATGATGTTTTCATTGCGTCGCATGGCATATATTTCACCATTGTGATATTGTGCAGAGGAGTAGCACGATCCCCCAAGGCTATCATCAATCATCTGTAATATTCCTTTGAATAAAGAAAAAAGACATAATTATGATTACGTCAATACTTGCTGCAAATGTAACTGCTCATACAGCTTAATGCAACTCAGTTATTCTTTCAGTAATGTAGAAAACACACAATTCTTGCAAAACAAATTTTGCTTTTGAACATATTATAAGTAGTTAGTATTTAACAATTAAACTCTTCTTCTTTGCATATGCGTAAAGATGCAGAAAAAGAAAAACTTCTTTGGTTCTGACAAATTACAGATGGTGACAATTGGCTTAAACCTTTTTTGCAGCACAAAACCAAATCATCTTGTTCCCAATAAAACTTTATGCGACTGTGAAAACCGTTTACCTTTGTCTGTCGTGTACTGTAAGCATTCTCGTGAAACGATCAAAAATTTCCCATTCGGCATACCAGCAATATCTAGTACTTCTGTCTTGTTCAAATACGAAAAGCCATCTTGCTCAGTAGCGTTAAGATTCAGGTCATATTGTCTAATCTGGCCGTTGCATAGGTAAATTTTGTCATGCACAAGTCGTAAATGAGGATGGGATATTTTTGAAGGCGAAATATGCACTTGTTTCTGTTTGCCCATAGTGGTATGGCGCAAGATGGAGAGATGACTGTATGGCGTAATGTAGCTCTTCTACAACACGAAAGTTTAAACATGATGGGATTACGCATATTCAAATATCGCGACAACTGAATCAATCATCAATGTTGCACCTATCTAGTTGATGAAAAAATATAAAAAGATCGTTTAGTAAAACTTAAAGATAAAAATATAAAGACCTTGGCTAGATAATCATTTGGATTATAAGCCCACAAGCTGACAATGTCGCACATATCTGGCCATTCTTCCTTGATAGACGTAATACAGTCATCAACTCTACAGCACAGCACACCTCTAAATGTTTCCTCATTAATCGTCACTGTTTTTCCAATTGACACGATGCCGAGCGGAACACCACTGTCAGTCCTTAAACAAGACAGAAATGCAAATTTAATGGCAAATGAAACAGAATACAAAAACTGATAATTATATCATCGGATTCAAACTGAGTTGACATATTCAATAAATTATATATACCCAGTTTCAACTTTTTCAAGTAATATGCTCAAATCAAATTCGATATGCTTTAAAGGCGTTGTACATGCACTAAAACATTAGAAGACACTATTACAGCTTACACTTTCATCTTAAGGACAAATACATACCACACTAAAGATCCGCTGTCTCCGACTGAAGCAAAAACATCTTTTTCTGGTCGTACTAGAAAATAGCTTCCTGTTAATATCATACGAAATTTCTTGCCTGTGAGTATATAATCTGTTTTAACAACAGTGCCTACAGTTTCCTTGGTAGAAGGCCCATATTTCCATACTTTGCAGTTCATAAGATCTTTATCTGTTCCGGTGAATACGCTTTTCATGCAGTACAACTTCCCCTTTTCTATTCGTTCTTGTATATGTGGTAGAACTGGTAACGCTGCAATATCGACGCTTCTTTCTTTTGTATCTTGTGCATTTGGTTTTATGATACCAAGATTACCATAGTAATGGTTACTGATGGTTTGCATTTTCCCTTCAAATTCAGCCATAAACATATCTACTTCTTCTTGGGGACGATGCTCTTCGCTGAACAAATGTTTTGCCGTTAAAATCATCAGGATACTTTTACTGTTAACTGCAATGCACGCGATGCTTCCGGATGCAAATTCGAAAGACGAAGCGGAAATTCCGCCTGCGTAACAACTCTCGCTACTTACTTTCATAATACAACCGCCTACACTAACCAAATAACATGCGTCATCTTCTTCTTCTTGAATTTGTATGATTCCAGTGGAAATATATTCCCTAAATCTTCTCGAAAGTTTCGTACGAACTACTGAATTAGACCCTGGGTCTGCACTCACAATTATGTGTTTCTCATCATCACTGGTGTACAATGCATGAGCTTCTTCAATGCTGAAAGATAACAGACAATTTTTATTTTATTTCAATGAATTTGCTTATCTCTACTTGGGATGGGTTTACCTGACATATCGGAATATTGTTGTTATCAGATCGCATGATTATGTGAAAAAAGTTGTGCCTCGGTCTAGTTAGTTACTACACGCCAATCACATTTAGGCAGAAGGGGCGACGAAAAAGGCAGCGTGTGTCACATTAGCTTTACCACCACTCCCCACGCAAGGTGCGACCCTCACAATGAGAACGCGGATAACTTTGCCAAAAGGACGATACATGCCTTGGGTGCTGTTACCTCTCACCGGCCGAATTGAAAGGAATTGATTCAGAGCTAGATTGAAGATACTCCCTAAAAAGCAAAGGTTATGCCGAAATGAAACAGTTCGTTGTGAAAAGTAAGAAATCTTCATTGGTCGATAGTCATAAAGCTTCCATTGTGACTCTGGATAAAACGGATTCGAAATCTGACTTGGGATCGATAAAGGTTATCGCGATAACCGGTCGAAAAGACGATGAGTTAGAGAAATCTCTCGTCGCCTTTAATAGATATCCCGCTAAACAGGAAAATATAAACGACTTTACTCAGGAAATCCCTTTGCTGAAAGGGAAGACACACCTATCGGATGACGTCTAGAAACCAGAACATTCTCGCTTTAGCTACAAGCAAGTGCGACGAGCGCAAAAGCCCGTGATTTCAAACACATGGATTTAGAGGAAGACAAACTTCTGACTTCATCGCTAAAAATTTTTCGCGAAAAGAGCAGCACCATTTTTACTCTTTGAACAATATATGCCAAAGGAGGCGATGCAGCAGCAGATCAAACACCAGAGCTAGATGCTTGCAGGATATTCCACTTGTAGAGAAAGAGTGACTAAATGAGGGAGTGACATGAGCGACATACATATTAAACTATAAAAAAACAGTGTAAAGGACAAAGTTATGTATAAAAAGTGATATCCTTAGAAATATTATATTCTGTGAACTTGTATAGGTTTTAATGAAAGGAGAGATTTTAAAATACTGAAGTTAAAATCGCTGTGTCCGCCTTGTGGCAAATGTGAGAAACTACGCGTTCGCTAAGATAATAGATCTTCCGTCTTTTCACGTTTTATCTGTCCAGACAGAACAGAAACGCGCAGTCATTCGTCAAATTAAAACCACAATTACTTCAGATGTTTTAAATTTCGGATACAGTTCAGCTAATTCGAACATATAAAAAAGTAGCGAAAATATTTCGGCAGATCACAGCTTGTCAGAATATGTGAACAAATATGTGAGGATATGAATGCCTAGTTTTCTAGACAGTCCATATTTCAGCCTATGTGGTGATAAGTCAAAGGATTTTAGCACCCATTGCAATGTTTTATATGCCTTTTTGCATTGTATTCATATTATAATTGCAATTTGTCATATAAAGATTTGGTCGGTTGCATATTTTACACCCACCTTTATGTAACTATTCGGGGAGATTTTGACATAAGACTGCGGTAAAAGAAGCGACCACTTACCTGTTAAAATACGATTTTTTGTTACAACTGAAGTGTGTTCGCTTTACGAGTTTGCATTTGGCAGTTTATTAAACCTGCATATAAACTGATCAAATTTTAAATTTGTAATTACGTACAAGGAATAGTTAGATCTTGATTTTTCTGTTGTTAAATGCTTTAGCCTTGTAGAGAAGCTGAGGATATCCAACTAGAGCAGATAATACGGACCGAATATTCTGCTAGCAAGGCAGTTTCCCCTGATAAATCTAAGCGTCTTGTAAACCCCAAGCCTTACTAGTGTCCTGAGTAGCTTAAGAGATTCTGATGGCACATATGGCAAAGGAAAGTCCGTAAATGCATTGGTGTTGTTTTTAATTTCAGACAGCTATTGAAGGTACTCAAGAACGCTTCATCCCAGACAGACATTTCTGAACCAATTATTCTCAGTTCAGCGAATATCTGTCGATGGTCACAAGGGATACAGCCATGATCGCCACTTGCTTCATATTCTGCTACATGCAACTTCTTTTGCCTTGTTGGGCAAGCGGGAAATCGGTATGCGTCTTATGCCAGTCATGGGGAGGCGAGGCAAACCCAGATCCTAGACCTGGTCCTCGCCAATTCTGTCTAAGAAATATCCAAGGTTAACAACTATGCACAGCACCTTTTGGAGACGCTTTCTTCTGATGATGACAATACCGTCCATTTATCGAAAATCATAACGGGGTTGTCGACATCCATGCCCGCAGGTGCAACTCTACTTCTTCAAAATATTGGAAGAAATAGGGATACTCGGGCAAGCGCTTTGCCGATGAAAGGGGGAATACCCCCAAAGCATTCAAAAATATTGGACGGGTCAAAGCTCACAGATGCCGTTTCATCAACAGTCCCCGCTGATCTAATCACTTCTTACGACCAGGGATCCGACGGCTAAATAATTGATAGACAAGACAGTCATACAGGAAATACCGGAAACCGTGCATGGTTATTTCAGCAGGATTTTTCTGGTTCCCAAGGAAATGGGGAGGGAACTTAATGATGAATGATTAACAGATCTTTCATCCCTAAACTAAATTCCCTACATTACAACCTTTCAAATGAATCTCATCCAAGCCTAAAAAGGTACTAGAAAGGATGTGAGGCACAATTGTCCATCTGTCTGATACAGACCGCCACATTTCTATAAATTTAAAAGTGGGAGATACCTGGCCTTTCAAGTTGGAAAAACTCTTATTTACTCTTCCTTACGGCCTTCCCAACGCTCCCGTAAGGTTCACCTGTGTCATGAAAGTGCTACATCCTTATGCAAAGAGGAGAGGGATGTTAGTACTCCAACACCTAAACGACTGGTTCTCTAACAATTTTATCGGAAATTCGGTCTCCATACCCCCATCTAGTCAACCGAGCACTAAAGGCATAACTCTTTGCCAATCTCCACTGACGCTCAAAACAGTCTATAATATGTCTAAGGGAAAGTGGGCAGTTCCAACAAAAAAACAGAGAGATCAGTCTAGCATCTCTCAAATCACAACATCCCAGTTCATGACTCTAACAGAGATTGAACCACTGCTAGAGTTCTTAGTCGAAACATAATGGTAGGTTTTAAAAAATTTTGCAAGGTCTATAATGGTAGGTTTTAAAAAAATCGATCGCTTGGCGGTAGCGGTAGAGTACCAACTAATCTGGCCGACATCTGTTTGTCGTCGGACCTAGGTGGCATGATAGAACGTACCAAATTTCACGAACTCATCCTAAAGCTATCCATTCAGCAAGATGCCGAAGGCTAGGACATCTATTTTAGAGTCGCCTCTATCAGGCAATTACGATCCCAGGTATAACAGAAACCATATCAACTGGTTGCAGCTGAAGACGGTTTGCCTAGCACTAACTTTTGCCCCGCTTCTGGGGCAAGATAACAGGCCTGCACTTAAACAACAGGGGGGATACATTCGAAAGTACTTGGGTACCAGTTCAGCATCTCTGAAGATGCTGACAAAGCAAATTTTGTGTTTAGCATGGTAAATCAGATTATAATTTGACAATCACATCGCCAGCGATCTGAATGTTTTTGCAGACCTCCACATACTCTACGTCTACTCCGAAGCCATCAATCGCAAATTCATTCACAACCTGACCCAAGTTTATCTTAATAACTGCTTGGCAACCCAAAGCTCTGTAGCCCTGTAAGCCCTCTCTCTTATCAAGGATTTACGTCTTGATTCACCAGTCCGTCCCCTGCTACCCTTTGCAAATGCTTTTGGGCCTCTGGTGATCTGTCAAGGGTTTCGTCGCCCCGTCATGGGTCTGCCGACCGATATAAAAGGAGATTTTGCTTTTGCAAAATAACACTGTTCTTGTAACTTTTTCCTTCAGTAAAAGCGTAATTCGCGTACTCTGATTTAGAGATTCTCACTCTCCTACCCCTCCCATGAAATAAACCGGTCTCGATTGGGAACAGATATTGGGAACAAGGGATTGAAGTTTCGTGCTATAACTTCATTGGCTTTTACTAGGTCAAGGTACAACACAATTGTTTATAGAATTATGTGATGTCATACCACAAATATTTCTACATTCCGACAGAACCGATCCGAGGTTGGGTTGCTCAATAACCCATATATAAATTCAAAATAGTTTTATCTATTAATATCGACTGAAACCAATAAATGTCATATTTCAGATCTCAGGGTATTATGGAATTGTGTCGTTTTACTAAATAAAAATATTCCTGAATACATATTGATATAATTATCTAAATAAACACTGTACAAGGAATATATTCGACGCTAACAGCAAATATTTGTCCAGTTATGCTAAAAACTAAAATAGTTACAAATGACTCACTCTTCTAGTGCTTCTTTCAATGATTGTTTTAACACAGCCACATCTATCTCAGATTCAACCATGCAGGTATATAGTCTGGAATAAAAATAAGAAACATAGTTTGTTTCTAGAACTTGAAGCCACACACTGTATTTACATAACGTAAATTTTGGGCAGCAGATATTCTGTTTTGTTTGAGAAAGTGAGATGTTTTGTTATTATTCTATTTTATGGCAATACATGAATCATGAATACCCATTGTTTCCTGTTGTCAGTTGTCTCATTCGGGTTATCTCATCTGTAAATAGATTAACGACACATTTTTAAATTGATGTTACCACTTCCACTCAAAACATCAGCGTAGCGTTCAATTTAAGGTCAGAATTATAGATGTAAAGAAGTAAGATAATTTCGAATTTAATATCTTCAAGCAATTGAATGTGAAAAATTTAAAACATCGAAATGAACAAAACGAGAACAAACTGCAAGTATTTAATGCAAAAGGAGAAAGTCTATCGCCTACCTAAACTACGTAAACCAAATTGAATATATGATTATAAACGATTATTGTATAGATTATTATATATTAAAATGCTAATTTTTGGTATCTGTGTTTTCTTTTTAAAGCACAATAGATACACTAAGTCTACTTACCAAATTCTGATGCATATAATGGTTCCGTTTGCGAACCACTGATCAGGCATTCTTTTTTCAATACGTCATGTAGTTGTGGGTGATGTGTCTCAGTCACATGACTGCTTGATAATAAACTATCTGTGTCTGGAAATTTTATCATTCACATTTGAAGACCATGAAACAATAGAAAGTTAATAGTTTTTCTGTTATAAAAAATATGCTGTATAATACATAAAGTTTGTGAAAGGTAAACAAAATAATCTCATCTAAATTTAACTTAAGTCTTAGGTTTTATGATTTCGTCATTTCGAAAACTTTGACATAAATCCTATTGATAAATGGACCTTTGATATGTTACATGGCGCCTTTTAATCTCACTAGTCTATTAAGCTGATCAAGCGTTCTTGTACTGATGCCATTTTATATAAAAACAGATATCTTTGGCAAAAATCTATTTCACTCTGACAATGTCTCCTAAGAAATTATAAGCTTTCGTTATATGTCATGCAGAATTCACCACTCGTGGGGGCTTCTTCCCGTGCAAACGCGTCCGGATCTTTTTCTGGTCTCTGCTCTTTCGGAGTGTTTGTTGCAGATTCATGTCCATCTAAATTAACAAGCAGTGTAATCGAATTATGTATACTGAACCGCAAAAGTAGCATAACGAAGGAGGCTGATTATAATTTATTTTGTTGGTATGCTCCTTTCGCGTGGTTTTGCTATCATATTTCGTGTGCTCCTCAAAAGAGTAATCGAAGACGCTAGTTATAAGGTGCAAATTTGCTTAATTAACGAAGGTCTAATTTATCTTATTCTAAAAGTTACAAGTTTGGGCAGGTAGTAATTTTCGGGTCTGCTAAATGTTTGAGTTTACACCTAGCGGTTACACGTCGTTACTCCTGAGAAATGTTTCTCTTTGTCTCTACGCAGCTGGATCGAGAATGATGAACCGAGCACACGTCACCAAGGCGTTATTTAAGTCATTTCTGTCCGCAGGTGCCTGTTTGATTGCATGCTTTCTCCAGCAAAATGCTCAGAGCTCAGAGGACGCAATCAACCATTTCGTTTAACCCATTTTCGGCCTGTGATCGTTGTTAGAACGATAGTGGTTTATTGCTCTGTGGTGAAACTCAGACTTGATCAGAGTACAGTCACATGACATAGAGACTGGAAAGAAGGATGGCAAGAGACATGCCAGCTGCTCCCACAATGACGACGAGAAACATAATGACTCATAAATGATTATGGCCGCGCCAGCTGCATCCCATTTCGCCAGAAACCAGTGTTTTAAGTGTTATTTGTCACTTTCAGGATTCAAATTTAATCAGTATCGAGTTGTAGATTATGTGGTCGAACTTTTTGTGAATGCACATTTAAGTTGCATTTTATGCATGAATTGAGAGGTTCATTGAAGCCCTGCGAGCGTGGTTTATTTTATGTAACACTGCAGTTTTATTATGTGAGCTCTACAGAGCTTTTGACGATTGTTTTTTTTTTTTTTTTTTTTTTTTTTTTTTTTTTTTTTTGTAATGAACAATAAACGTTTTTGCTGTTTATATATATCAAATTAAGTTTTTCGAGGTTTGGGTTCCACTGAGTGGGGGGGGGGGGGGGGGAGTAGGGAGAAAGTGGGGGTTCTAAAACAGGAAGTGACGTCATAATGACGTTAGGAGGTGTTTTAGAAGCCCCATGGGGTTTCTAAAACAGTGACGTCATAATGACGTCACTGTGGGGAAAACCCGATCGATAAATTTCAGAGTGCACTCGTACAGGTGGTGGGGGAAAACCCGATCGATAAATTTCAGAGTGCACTCGTACAGAGTGTGGGGGAAAACCCGATCGATAAATTTTAGAGTGCACTCGTTCAGAGCGTGGGAACGATCAATAAATTTGAGAAGGAATGGGATTTTCAGCAGGATAAAAGTGTGGCTCCGGAAACAGGAAGTGACGTCATAATGACGTCACGAGGTGTTTTCGGAGCCCCATGGGGCTCCGAAAACAGTGACGTGATTGTTTTCGAATTCGCATGGGTATTTTGAAACAGGTAATCGAAAGAGCGCGCGCCCGTTCAATGACGTCATGATGACGTCATCATGACGTTATAATGACGTCATCATGATGACGTTATAATGACGTCATCATGACGTTATAATAACGTCATCATCATGACGTCATAATGACGTCATAATGACGTCATCATGACGTTATAATGACGTCATCATCCTGACGTTATAATGACGTCATCATGACGTTATCATGACGTTATCATGACGTCATCATGATGTTATGGCATATTAAGACAGTTCTAAGCAGGATAACCCTAAGTCGCCTGTCAATCATCATGACGTCATTAGTCACGTGACCTGTCAATCATCATTGGTCACATGACCTGTCAATCATGTTTGATGTGATTCCAACCGCATATGAGGAATATTTTCCTGCTGATTAACCTTCTGGCCTGAATGGCTCAGTTGGTAGAGCAGAGGACCCGTAAGCGGACCCATGATCTGAAGGTCGGTGGATCGAACCCGCCCTCGGGCATCACTTTCATATCATGGGTCCTCAATCTTAGAACATCCCCCCCCCCACCGGGTCCTCAATCTTAGAAGACCCCCCCCCCTCCCCAGGATCAAGACATGACATGAATCGAACCCCCCCCCCCCAGGATCAACACATGACATGAATCGGACCCCCCCCCCCAGGACCAAGACATGACATGAATTGACCCCCCCCCCCCAGGACCAAGACATGACATGAATTGACCCCCCCCCCCCAGGACCGAGACATGACATGAATCGGACCCCCCACCCCCGGACCAAGACATGGCATGTATCGGACATAGTCATATAGCTATATGACTATGTAATTGCTATGCGAACATAATTAGTTTCAAGTATGTATGTCATTATCAGATCGTTCAACAGTCAAGCCGCGATAGCTCACTTGGCAGAGCAAACGGCTAGCAACCTGAGAGTCCCGGGATCGATACCACATCGGGGCAAACTTTTTTTTGGTTTTTTGTTCACTTTTATGACTCTGTGACATTATGTGACAACATGTGACTGTGACATCATGTGACTCTGTGACATTATGTGACTGTGACTGTTTTTTTTTTTTTTTTTTTTTTTTTTTTTTTTTTTTTTTTTTTTTTTAACATAATGGCTATATTTCTATGTCTATTTTCACTATTATTATGATAATATTTAATTAGTCATATTTCAATGGTTCTAACCACACAGCATAGGAATAAGTACATGTGTACAGAGTGTGGGGAAACCGATCAATAAATTTTAGAGTGCACTCGTTCAGAGTGTGGAGGAAACCGATCGATAAAATTTCAGAGTGCACTCGTTCAGACCGTGGGAACGATCGATAAATTTGAAAACATCAAAGGCCTAGACCGTGGGAACGATCGATAAATTTGAAAACATCAAAGGCCTAGACCGTGGGAACGATCAATAAATTTCAGAGTGCACTAATTCAGAGCGTGGGAACGATCAATAAATTTGAGAAGGAATGGGATTTTATGTTTTATGTTTTATGTTATAGTAGTTGGAAAATGACACTTCTAAAGCACATTTAACAAATGTAGGTTTTTGTAACATATAATATATAAAATAAGTTTGAACATTTTAGCATGCTACTTATTTAAATGTTCTAAAGTTATAGTAGTGGAAAAATGGTGGTTCTAGACCAACTTTAACAAATTTAGTTTTTAACACCATATGATATATAAAATAAGTTTGAACATTTTAGCATGCTACTTATTTGAATATTCTAAAGTCATAGTAGTGGAAAAATGATGGTTCTAGACCAACTTTAACAAATTTTGTTTTTTGACAAAATATGATGTATAAAATAAGTTTGAACATTTTACCATGGTGTAGTAGGGTAAAAATAAGGGTTCTAGACCAACTTTAACAAATTTAGTTTTTAACACCATATGATATATAAAATAAGTTTGAACATTTTAGCATGCTACTTATTTGAATGTTCTAAAGTCATAGTAGTGGAAAAATGGTGGTTCTAGACCAATTTTAACAAATTTTGTTTTTTGACAAAATATGATGTATAAAATAAGTTTGAACATTTTACCATGGTGTAGTAGGGTAAAAATAAGGGTTCTAGACCAACTTTAACAAATTTTTGTTTTTTTTGACAACATATGATGTATAAAATAAGTTTGAACATTTTACCATGGTGTAGTAGGGTAAAAATCAGGGTTCTAAACCAACTTTAACAAATTTTGTTTTTGACACGTTTCAGACGATTCTACCACTTGGTTGGTTGGTTGATTGTTGGAAAATGGGAAGTGAAAATGTGGATAGTTATGTAGGAAAACTGCGCCCATTCAAAAGACGTGTTCGAATGGCAAGCCCATTCAAAACACGTGTTCGAATGGCAAGCCCATTCAAAACACGTGTTCGAATAATTTTTTGCAAGATATTACGTCGTGGTATTGTTCATCAAATTGTTCAACATGTTCAACAACATGTTCAACATGTTCAACAACATGTTCAACATGTTCAACAACATGTTCAACATGTTCAACAACATGTTGAACAACATGTTCAACATGTTCAACATGCTCAACATATTCAACAACATGTTCAACAACATGTTCAACAACATGTTCAACATGTTCAACAACATGTTCAACATGTTCATCATGTTAAACATGTTCAACATGTTCAAAATGTTCAACAACATGTTCAACAACATGTTCAACATGTTCAACAACATGTTCAACATGTTCAACAACATGTTCAACAACATGTTCAACATGTTCAACAGGCTCAACATGTTCAACAACATGTTCAACAACATGTTCAACATGTTCAACAACATGTTCAACATGTTCAACAAGTTCAACATGTTGTTTTTCAACAAGTTGTATATAAAGCTATGTTTAAAGACTTTCTCGTCATTTGAATAGTGTAGGTTGAACCGAAAGGATGTATAAGTGCAACATTTGTTCGAAATCTTACAACTAGGCTCAAAGTTACATGCGGTAAAGCTATTTCTAAACATATTAAGACAACTATAAAGTATAAAAGGCTGCCACCCTCAGACATAACACACATTCTGTATCAAGATACTGAAGAGTGAACATGTCTCTAGTGAGCGAACAACAGCTACGATCTATGACAACGCCTGTAGAACATTATGAGACAATGCCTGTAGAAAATTTTATAGTAAAGCCTGAGACAATACCTACAGCAAAGTCTAAGGCAATGCCCATGGTAAAGTCTAACGCGAAGTCACATCAGCAGCGTCAAAAGCGACCACATCTTAGAAAGATAAAAAAAGATGAGCTACCAGCTATGACGCCGCCGTGTAAAAAGCGAAAAATTAAGACAGAGCCTAAAATGAAGCGAGAACCAGAGCGTAAAGCTGCTACCACCATGAAGAAGAAGAGTGTAGATGATTTACCGGTTATCATACCTATTAATGGAGACATATATATTAAATTGGCGAAATATCAACAGAAAGTGATGGTTCACATTCGTGAATATATTACGGATCATACATCTGGGAGGTTACATCCTACCAAGAAGGGAATTTTGTTGTCATTGAACGACTGGCACATGTTGAAGAAGCAAATGACGTCAGTGGATCTCATGCTTCAGAAAATGGATCTGTATAAATGCAGTGACTGTCAGAAGGTGGATGAGTAGACAGCGAGATGACTGTATACAGTTTTAACAGCATGACGAGCTTAGTGGATGCTATGATTTCATCACCCTCAGTGCGATGGTTTTGAAGCTTGACAAGAACTTAGCTTTGACTCATATGGACATGTACATTTGATATGTAGTTCAAATTAAATTGTCTTCATATGTAGACTATGAAATTAACTTTATCTATGTTCATGTGTTGTCAGTTGTTATAAAATTTTAAGTTAAGTTCTTCTGCACATGTATTAACATAATATGTATTTGAAATAGTTTTGTTTTTATCATAATTGTACATATTTGTAATGTTCAATAAAAACACATATGATGCTTTTCAACTTTTTATTTTTCTCATACAATACTTGGATATAATACATAATAAAACAATACTTGGATATAATACATAATAAAACAATACTTGAATATAATACATAATAATACAATTCTTGAATATAATACATAATAATACAAAATTAACTATAATACCCAATATATGATATATGGTTTACGGGTCAATTAAAACCGTGTCAGGAACCTTACGACTTTATATGTTGCAAAGCAAGACATATATTACACAACGCTTAAGTTAATAAAATATTACAACATTTATAAAGTCTTTATTATAAAGTTTAGTCAAATAAGTCTATTTTTCTGCATCTGTTTCACTCTGTTCATTGTCCATGCCACTTTCTTCATCACTGCTACCATCCTCCTCCTCCTCCATTTCTAGTAGCTCTTCAAAGAATGCATTGTTTTTCCTTATAGCCGCCTTTAATGCCTTTGAATACTTATAATGTTTTTCATCAACAAAGTAATTAAAGTCCTCTAAAATCTTTTGATAATGTTTGCTTTGTTGTAGACGCTGGGTATAGTTGAACAGTCTCATAAACAGTTGTTTTAGTCCATGCTTATAAATGGGTCGAAGGTCATAACTTGCTATTTCACGCGCATCTTCAAGTCCTTGTTCTTCATATTCTGAAACCTTTTCTTGAAATATATTATCATAGTCATCGTAGACGTCTTGAACCATATCATGCCAAACAGAGTCTATTTCTGACTCACTTTCAGAGTCTGTTTCTGACTCACTTTCAGAACTCCTGTCATCAGCATCCTCACCACACTGCTCCATATGTTTGAGCAAAGCTTCTTCGCTGTTGTACAATGCACCACATTCTGTACAAGCATGTGCATTCTTTTCAGCTATGTTGACGCTTTGACTTTCCATAGAAGACTCATCTAAAGTTTCCGTGAAAGGTAGTTTTACAGGGTTTTCCATATCCGATTCTTCATCCATTTCTGAAGCGTGAGCAACCTTTAAATGTCTTTTAAGACTTTGCGGCCAATTGTAAGATTTCGAACAAATGTTGCATGTATACATCCTTTCGGTTCAACCTACACTATTCAAATGATGAGAAAGTCTTTAAACATAGCTTTATATACAACATGTTGAACATGTTGAACAACATGTTGAACAACAACATGTTGAACAACTTGTTGAACATGTTGAACATGTTGTTGAACATGTTGAACATGTTGTTGAACATGTTGAACAATTTGATGAACAATACCACGACGTAATATCTTGCAAAAAATTATTCGAACACGTGTTTTGAATGGGCTTGCCATTCGAACACGTCTTTTGAATGGGCTTGCCATTCGAACACGTCTTTTGAATGGGCGCAGTTTTCCTACATAACTATCCACATTTTCACTTCCCATTTTCCAACAATCAACCAACCAACCAAGTGGTAGAATCGTCTGAAACGTGTCAAAAACAAAATTTGTTAAAGTTGGTTTAGAACCCTGATTTTTACCCTACTACACCATGGTAAAATGTTCAAACTTATTTTATACATCATATGTTGTCAAAAAAAACAAAAATTTGTTAAAGTTGGTCTAGAACCCTTATTTTTACCCTACTACACCATGGTAAAATGTTCAAACTTATTTTATACATCATATTTTGTCAAAAAACAAAATTTGTTAAAATTGGTCTAGAACCACCATTTTTCCACTACTATGACTTTAGAACATTCAAATAAGTAGCATGCTAAAATGTTCAAACTTATTTTATATATCATATGGTGTTAAAAACTAAATTTGTTAAAGTTGGTCTAGAACCACCATTTTTCCACTACTATAACTTTAGAACATTTAAATAAGTAGCATGCTAAAATGTTCAAACTTATTTTATATATTATATGTTACAAAAACCTACATTTGTTAAATGTGCTTTAGAAGTGTCATTTTCCAACTACTATAACATAAAACATAAAACATAAAATCCCATTCCTTCTCAAATTTATTGATCGTTCCCACGCTCTGAATTAGTGCACTCTGAAATTTATTGATCGTTCCCACGGTCTAGGCCTTTGATGTTTTCAAATTTATCGATCGTTCCCACGGTCTAGGCCTTTGATGTTTTCAAATTTATCGATCGTTCCCACGGTCTGAACGAGTGCACTCTGAAATTTTATCGATCGGTTTCCTCCACACTCTGAACGAGTGCACTCTAAAATTTATTGATCGGTTTCCCCACACTCTGTACACATGTACTTATTCCTATGCTGTGTGGTTAGAACCATTGAAATATGACTAATTAAATATTATCATAATAATAGTGAAAATAGACATAGAAATATAGCCATTATGTTAAAAAAAAAAAAAAAAAAAAAAAAAAAACAGTCACAGTCACATAATGTCACAGAGTCACATGATGTCACAGTCACATGTTGTCACATAATGTCACAGAGTCATAAAAGTGAACAAAAAACCAAAAAAAAGTTTGCCCCGATGTGGTATCGATCCCGGGACTCTCAGGTTGCTAGCCGTTTGCTCTGCCAAGTGAGCTATCGCGGCTTGACTGTTGAACGATCTGATAATGACATACATACTTGAAACTAATTATGTTCGCATAGCAATTACATAGTCATATAGCTATATGACTATGTCCGATACATGCCATGTCTTGGTCCGGGGGTGGGGGGTCCGATTCATGTCATGTCTTGGTCCTGGGGGGGGGTCAATTCATGTCATGTCTTGGTCCTGGGGGGGGGTCCGATTCATGTCATGTGTTGATCCTGGGGGGGGGGGTTCGATTCATGTCATGTCTTGATCCTGGGGGGGGGGGGTCTTCTAAGATTGAGGACCCGGTGGGGGGGGTGTTCTAAGATTGAGGACCCATGATATGAAAGTGATGCCCGAGGGCGGGTTCGATCCACCGACCTTCAGATCATGGGTCCGCTTACGGGTCCTCTGCTCTACCAACTGAGCCATTCAGGCCAGAAGGTTAATCAGCAGGAAAATATTCCTCATATGCGGTTGGAATCACATCAAACATGATTGACAGGTCATGTGACCAATGATGATTGACAGGTCACGTGACTAATGACGTCATGATGATTGACAGGCGACTTAGGGTTATCCTGCTTAGAACTGTCTTAATATGCCATAACATCATGATGACGTCATGATAACGTCATGATAACGTCATGATGACGTCATTATAACGTCAGGATGATGACGTCATTATAACGTCATGATGACGTCATTATGACGTCATTATGACGTCATGATGATGACGTTATTATAACGTCATGATGACGTCATTATAACGTCATCATGATGACGTCATCATGATGACGTCATTATAACGTCATGATGACGTCATCATGACGTCATTGAACGGGCGCGCGCTCTTTCGATTACCTGTTTCAAAATACCCATGCGAATTCGAAAACAATCACGTCACTGTTTTCGGAGCCCCATGGGGCTCCGAAAACACCTCGTGACGTCATTATGACGTCACTTCCTGTTTCCGGAGCCACACTTTTATCCTGCTGAAAATCCCATTCCTTCTCAAATTTATTGATCGTTCCCACGCTCTGAACGAGTGCACTCTAAAATTTATCGATCGGGTTTTCCCCCACACTCTGTACGAGTGCACTCTGAAATTTATCGATCGGGTTTTCCCCCACCACCTGTACGAGTGCACTCTGAAATTTATCGATCGGGTTTTCCCCACAGTGACGTCATTATGACGTCACTGTTTTAGAAACCCCATGGGGCTTCTAAAACACCTCCTAACGTCATTATGACGTCACTTCCTGTTTTAGAACCCCCACTTTCTCCCTACTGGGGGGGGCAGGATGAGATCGCTCAGCAAGCCCCGGCGTCGATCCGTCGATTAACGTTTATATAGACAGACTTTTAGTCTTTACAAACTGATTCATTTTCTTTTGTATTTTTTGAAAAGGTTCGGTTATGTGCACCCCGATTTATTATTTGAAAAATTAAAAGAAGTGGAACTTCTTTATGTGTTTTCATGTGACTCTTATAACAGTACTCAAAATTTTACGTGAAACAGCGACCTTTCTTGCGCAGTTCGGATTGGCAAGTTCCCAAGCTCTGGTCCTATCCGGCATAAGCGAATTCGAAGCTTTTGCGAAGTAAGACTGTTGCTATATTTAGTAAAAACGAGCTTAAATAAAATAAAATGACAAGTAACGACAGTGAAATACTTTTTTGAATATTTTTGGTTTTAGCTTAATTATTAAGAGGTATATCGCATATTTTTAATTTCTCACGCCGCATAAACTCCATTCGTAACTTTTCGAGTAACAGGTTAGCGGGGATTTCTCCTCGCTTGTCATGTCACGTGACAAGCAGATTCCCAGGAGATAGACAGCCTAGCATCCAGACTTCACTTGACACTTAGCTCCCCAGCTTCACGCTGTGTTTTTTGTTTACGCTAGTGTTTTTTCTGTGTGCTTTCCTGCTGTGTGTTCTGCTTTCATTCATATTTAAAGTGGATATTTTTTCTTGGCTTTACAATTGCAATTTCACTATCTATTAAAAAAAAAAAAAAAAAAAATATTAGAACATCACCTAACGAAAAAAAAAATGGCTACGGATAATCTTGCCACCAGCATCGACGGTGACCAGTCGGCAGCGGTTTCTGATGCACAACCGCCGTCATTGTTGGACACAATGCTAGCAATCCAGGCTAGCCTAAAATCGCTTACGGAGCACTCGAAGCGCAAGGCGCATGAAATGTCCGAGGCGGACGAGAGTGATGACGAGCAAGGCTCGCAGGGCCGGAAGGCGCCCAAAGTACCTGGCGACAGCGATGACGATGATGACGTCAATAAATTATTTCCCGCAACCACAACGCCACGACAAGCATTGCAAGGTGAGGAAGAGGATAATTTCCTCCATGCCCTCGAAAGAGAGTTAGAGGACTCCAACACCGGGCCGCCGGTTTCAGAGACTTTGGCTTCGATCGTGAATAAGCGGTTCAAAAATAAACTGGCGTTGGACAAGCTTAAAGAACGAAAAGATACTTATCAAATTCCCGAAAATTGCCCGTGGTTACAGGTTCCGGTGTGCAATAAGGAGGTGGCAGTGCAGATGGGCCGCTATCAAAAAAGTCGTGAATCGACGTTACTGCACGTCATGTCTGACGTGTCAAAAGCCGGGGTTATCTTGACACAGCTTGCCCAGAATTTCGTGTCGCCAGACAAGTCACTGCCAACGCCACAAATCGTGCGCCAATTAACCGATGGGATCGCTATCCTAGGAACCGCTTTTGTCGGTCTTGCACAACACAGACGAGAGTTAGCGGTGTGTGCGTTATCGCCGGATCTGCGGCAATTATCGGAATTGCCTTCTACTCCTGAACACCTCTTTGGCGATCAAGCTGAGTTCACTCGCAAAACCAAAGAGCTAAGGGAACTGCAGCGCCTGACCAAACCAAGCACTTCAACTTCCAGATATTACCCCAGACAGTCAAAAAACTGGGCGGGGCCGCGCCAGCAACACTTTCAGGGGCGCGGCAAGAACAGGTTTGCGAGAAACCGCAGTCAGAACAAACTTCAAAAGAAGCATTAATCGCTGAGGTAGGTCAGTGTGACGATTCCAGTGACAGTTATACTCCAGAAAATTTTGCGCCACTGGTGTCTGATATTCTTGAAACAGCCAGACAACGGGCAGCTGATTTTATGGGTGGTTGTATAAGTAAAAACATTTGCGCTTGGCAAGCTATTACTTGTGACAATGAAATTTTACAAACTGTGCGTGGGTACAAAATTGAGTTTGAACAAGCCCCCGTTCAGAATAAACTCCCACCTGAAATTCAGTTTTCCGCCGAAGAAATGTTGGCTATAGATAACGAAATCAGTCAGTTGCTCGCCAAAAACGTTATTTCACTGTGTGAGAGGGAAGAAAATGACTTTATTTCCAACATATTTCTTAGACCTAAAAAAGACGGTACATACCGGATGATATTAAATCTTTCCCGGTTGAATGAGTGTATAAAATACCGTCACTTTAAAATGGAATCCTTGCAAAATGTTTTGGACATAGTAACGCCTAACTGCTTTATGGCTTCATGTGACATTAAAGATGCCTATCATTCGTGTAAAATCGCCGCGGAAGACACCAAGTTCTTAAAATTTCAGTGGCGAGCAAAGTACTTTAAGTTCCTTGTTTTTCCGAATGGCTTAGGCCCATGCCCCCGTGTTTTTACTAAACTGTTAAAACCGTTGCTGGCAACATTGAGGGAAAAAACGTATCAATCCTCAGCATATATTGACGATCTTTATCTACAGGGGCGTAATTTTCAGGAATGTGCCAAAAATGTTGTAGCGACAACTGAACTAATGTCAAACCTTGGCTTTGTTATTCATCCGGAAAAAAGTATGCTTTTTCCCACACAGGAAATTGTTTTTCTGGGATTCCTCATAAATTCTATTTTCATGACCGTGCGTCCAACCACTGAGAAAGTGCAGATTATCACACAGGCATGCATGGCACTTCTCAGCTGTTGTAGGCCATCAATTCGCGAGACTAGTCGCGTGCTTGGCATGTTGATGGCCGCTTTGCCAGGGGTGCGATATGGCCGTTTGCATACCAGACACCTAGAAGGTGCACAGATTTCAGCACTAAAAGATGCACGAGGTGACTTTGAGGGTAGAATGAGCATTTCTGCAATGGCACGATCTGATCTCCAATGGTGGGTGGACAATTTGCCTGCGGCATATAACGTTCTCACATATCCAAAACCACTCCTCACCGTTAAAACTGATTCCTCTTTAGAGGGGTGGGGTGCGTTCTGTGTTGAACGCAATACCACTGCAGGGGGCCAGTGGAACATGGAGGAAAAGCATTTTCATATCAATGCGTTAGAGCTCAAGGCTGCTTTTCTCGGGCTTAAGGCCCTTATTAGCGACATAGAAAACTGCCACATAACTCTTATGATGGATAACACCACTGCAGTAGCCTATATTAGAGAACAAGGTGGATCAAGGTCTGCGGTTTGTAATCAACTAGCACTTGATATTTGGGCGTGGGCTATTGAGCGAAAAATACATATAACTGTTTCTTTCATTCAGGGGTCACTTAACACAGAAGCAGATAGGGCCAGTCGGGTATTTAAGGAGGAGATGGAGTATAAATTAAAACCCGATGTGTTTCAAAGAGTTACGGCCCATTTTTCCTTCACCCCGAACGTTGATCTTTTTGCCTCGAGATCAAATTACCAACTGAAGCCGTATGTCAGCTGGAAACCCGATCCAGAAAGTTTCTGGGTGGATAGTTTGTCCATGCCGGACTGGGGTCGATTTCGGTTTTATGCCTTTCCTCCTTTTTGCATTATAAATAAGGTTCTAAAAAAGATTATTGCGGATAGAGCAACTGGAGTGCTCATTGTGCCCAAATGGACCACTCAAAGTTTTTGGCCGATGGCCATGAAACTCTGTATTAAACCTGGTTATATTATTCCCAGGGGCCAGCTGCTACTACCATCCAACCCAGCGAAGCGGCACCCCCTCCATCAAAAGCTTCAGTTGATAGCACTGATGTTATCCGGGGATCAATTGAGGGACGACAGTTGTCAGACACAGCACAGGAATTAATTTTAAATGCCTGGCGACCATCCACAAATAAACAGTATTGCGAACAGCTTAAGAAGTGGATAAATTACTGCCAACAACGTAGCATAAACCCATTTATCACAACGGCGGATAATGCTTTAAATTTCCTTGCTTATTTGTTCTCTACTGGGGTTGGATACAGCACCATTAACACTGCACGTGCAGCGTTATCAACCACCGTGACCCTGAGTGATTACCCGGAACAGGACTTCGGCAAGCTCAAAATAACAGCGCGTCTCATGAAAGGCATTTATAACAAAAAACCTGCTTTGCCACGGTATGTGCACACCTGGGACGCTAATGAGGTGCTTCGTTATCTTCGCAGCATGAGTTTTTCTGATTTAACACTTAAAACATTAACATTAAAACTGACAATGTTGTTGGCGTTAATCTCGGCGCAGCGCCTCCAAGGTATAAAGTGCTTGTCGCTTTCTGCTATTCATATCACAGAGAAAACGTGTATATTTTACTTTCCGTCTCCGTTAAAAACCTCCCGGATTGGCAAGCATCAAGTGCCATTAGTTATTGATATGTTTCACGATATTGAACTTTGTGTATATAGGCATGTTCAAAAATACATTACTATGACAAAGGGTCTGCGAAAAGATGAAAGTCAACTTCTTGTTAGCTATTCTAAACCCTATAAAGCTGTCACTGTAGACACTATTAGTCGGTGGATTAAAACAGTTTTGAAACTTTCAGGTGTTAATATTGCTAAATTTTCAGCACATTCCACGCGAAGTGCTACAACTTCAAAAGTTGAAAAGGGAGGGGGTGTGCCAGTTGATGCAATATTGTTAAAGGCTGGATGGGCCACAGAAAATACATTTAGAAAATTTTATAGAAGGCCTGTTTCTATTGATAGCAGCACTTTTGAGCAAGAAGCGTTGAAAATCAATTGACCTCTGTATATATGTAACAATTACAACAACAACAACAAAAAAAAAACAAAAAAACAAAAAAAAAAAAAAAAAAAAAAAAAAAAACAAAACAAAAAAAAACATTGTGTTTCTCTTCAGTTTAATATAAATACTACAGGGCCAAAACCGCCCTCGTATAGGCTTTCAAATCTCCTGGGAATCTGCTTGTCACGTGACATGACAAGCGAGGAGAAATTAAAAATTAACCGAGGGACTTACCTGAAGGTTGATTGGAATTTCTCCGAGCGTCATGTCACGTTGACAAGGATTCACAGGCCTCACCCTTCAATATAATTCTTTTATTCGAGCACATCAGCACACTATTCCCGCCCTTCTGTATACACGAGGGCTTATTTGGCATTTCAATTGTGAAGTCTGGATGCTAGGCTGTCTATCTCCTGTGAATCCTTGTCAACGTGACATGACGCTCGGAGAAATTCCAATCAACCTTCAGGTAAGTCCCTCGGTTAATTTTTAATTATTGCCAATAAATGGTAATATTATGAAAACTGCCTTTCAAAATAACCACATTTAGTCTCTCTTATTAACCTGTCAAAATTATAATTGAATAACTATCTATCGTTCAAATAGCTTCATTTTTATTTTAATTGTTTTTGTCTTTTAGTTTTTGCATGTGGAGAAACACATTAAACTTATTTATCGAAATGATTTACCTGAACAATGGTTTTCTAATTCATCACCCTTGACGCTTTCTTTCCTCCCATACTCAATCCATTCTTTTTCAGGTCTTTTCTCTTTGTGAATGCTTGTGTCGGATCCCTTGTCGTCTAAATACAAAGCAGTGCATCGAAATCTGCTTGCTTAACAGCAAAATAAACACTAAAATAGTTATTATTAAATACCTAAAAATATTGATAAGCTCTTACCCAATAGCAAGCCAGGGTTCACATAATAACATGACACATTGTTACGTTTTACGCAAACCCAAACACATGGACAAATTTATATGACATATTTCGCAAAACCAACTAATAACCAACTATAATAAACCCTTATGGTTTAGAAAATAAGATTGCCCGCGCATATTCTGACCACCTAGTTCAAATAACATTATCATCTGAGAGTAATACAGCAATAATCACAACAAAATCCCATCAAACAGAAACAAACATCGTATCACTGGGCACAGCAATAGCTTGATTAGGTATTACCTAGAGATTATTTGCTCATTACATAAATTTGAACACGATCCGAGATGCACCTCTTTTGCATCGAGATGCATCTTTTATCGCCTGCAAATACATAGAACTGGGTCATTCTGAACTTTACTAACACAGTTCCGATTGTTGAAAAAACTGCCTTGTACATCTGATGGGTAACCTATCCATTCACTTGTCAGATGTCACTCTTCATGTTCTCGCCCGCAAGATACATATTTTATCACACACCATCCAGAAAGGCATGTTTCATTTCATTTTAAATACAGTACACAAAAGATACTTCTAACACAAAATACAAAAATATTTTTGTCCCCACAAATGACTTTTCGCAGCTATTGGATCTCACCGACGCTGGAACAGTATGATCTTTATTATTTGAGGCCCGTAAATGCATAGATTTGGATGTTCTCATTACCAACACACGCCAATTTTGTGTGCTCCGCAAAATTTTCGGAAAAAGGGAACTGGTCCAAGGTGCTAGTTGCTTCAGTCTGTAGTTGTTGTGTTTACACGTTTACACTTTTATTTAGTCCCGGGAAGTGTGCCTCGCTTCTCCACCTGAAGCTATAAGACCGAGATTAATGTACCCGTTCCAGCACACATCGCCGTGCAGTTATTTCGAGTCTCTACAGCCCGCCTCACCTGCATAGCTTTATCCCGCTGACTGTTTCATTGCTGAAATGGCCATTCATTGCTTGAGCTGTCACTCCATGGGACCGATCGGTCGTATTTAGGCAGAATTTATACCTCTGATTGCTGAAGAAATGATTTTAATGCGTTTCCGGCGGTTATTCTGTCATTTTGGCTTCAATTACACATTATGGAACCACCTGGGGACCATGCACGGCAACCCTATCCCATTAAGGTTCTTAGACCATGGAAACAGGGTGCAATGATGGTAAGTGATCATAACGGCCCTCCTACCAAGCCCATGTTGGTTACAGGACCATGAGCATAGACCCATCTAGGGATCATGCCACAATGGCACCCAAAATTGGGCCATCCCGTTTCGGCGCATGGGAAGCGGTCAGAATACGCCTGCAAGCGTGTTCTTTTGACTAAAAACATCAGAATCGTTCACAGACAGCAAGATATGTTGTTTAAAACACTTGGTCACTGGATAAAGCTTGGAGTGTTACCTTAAGTGTTACTACATACCTAACTGTGAGTTTACTGACAACATTTACAGTTATTTTATGGCTTCTTCTCTGTTTTCAGATATGAGACAGGCCAATCTGCGCTCACCGCTCAAGCTCTTACAGTGTGCTCACCACACATCGTCATGTAATCCACGTGTGATTTGCGACCGTTGTCTGATGAACAGTGGCTTACCTCTCTGCGACGAGATTAACACTTGCCCAGAGTGTCAGGACCACACATCCGACGATTGGAAGGTACTAGACAAGAACATAACTAGAAACGACCGTAGACGGTATCGGCACCGAGTTCTTTCCTCAGCCCCCTTCATCACACCTGAGTTCGTAGAAGAAACGATGAGGAAAGCCAGTTCAGTTATTTTGGACCAAGTCTCCACATCAATTAGGATAGACATTAGTTCAGAATCTGACGCAGCCGTACCAGGCAAAAAATCCTCAAGCCCAAGGCTAAGGTCTTCTCGGAAACAGTAGCCGAACTGGATATCCCCGATCGGGAAGAACAAGAGACGCTTCGGAAAGCATTGGCATCACCCCTTCCCGAAACCATCACGCCTCTTGACTCCAATACACAGCGTAGGTCTCCCTTCCCCGAGCAAGTTACGGTGGCACACACGGCTTCTGGGTCTACGTTCACCAACAGGTCAGTCATGCTAAAAACTACCTGGGAGAATTTTCAACCTTTTTAGCTCTGCAAACGCAGTTGCAAAGACAATTGCAAGATTTGCAACTACGGCTTCAGACACAAGAATCTAGCCCACTACAGAGAAAATGGCACAAACCGTCGGCCACTTTTTCTCGCCCCCTCTCGTCTTCAGACCCCCTGCTGGTACCGAAGGACCCACAGGCAGAGACGGGACCAGTTAGCGAAGAAGAATCCTCGAGGATGCCACCTTCGGGGCAAGTGTCGGGACTACTCCTAGAAGACGATGACGACTTACTTAAGACAGTCGTATCCCCTCTCTTGACAGCCCCCCTCAACAAAGAGCGAGAGATATACACCCCATCAGCACAGAGCAACCGTCGGAGGCTCCCGACCTAGAATAGGAGGAACAGGAATCAGAGGAAGAGGAGTCGTAGGAGGAAGTAGACTAGTGACCCTCCTCTCAGTTCCGTCTACCCTTAAGGGAAGTGGATTACATCAGATCACCGTGGTCAGAGGCTCTGGAAAGACAAGGCAGCAGCGGGGAGACGTCATATCAGGACCCCCTCCCTACCGGACCTAACACCCCACAGTGAAGATGCGCCCCCTCGGAGACCCCATCGACCATAACCCCCGAAGATGTACCTTTCAGAGACGTCGTCAAGGAAATATCACGACTGGCCAATGCCACATTTGGGCCTCGACAAGGGGACCCCTCTTAAAGATGACATCACAGACGATCATGCCACAACAGGACTCTTTCACAGCGCTTTCGACAAGCGAGGGTATTGCCAATCTTATTTCAGTTCACTCGAAAGGACACTAGCGACGATCGCTCTCTCTCGCTTTCACGTCTCAAGCACTGTGCTGTAAGACCAGGCCCGAATCGTTCTTTAGACGATCTTATACCTCTGGAGGCACCGGAACAACCAACAAAGCGGACATTTTGGATGCCATCCGTCAGGGGTGACTCAGACATTCCAGAAGAACGCCAAGACCATCGAGACCTCCTCCCGACACATATTTAACATCACGTCATTTCAAGATCACAGTCTGAAAGCCTTGAAGACACGATAAGAGGATCTACGCCTCGATGATCCTGTGTCCTCCGAACTGCTGGAATGCCTTGCACTGGCGGCAAGAGATGTAGTCAAATTGTCCACCTTCCTCACGACATTTTGAATGCATCGAGACTAGTTTCAGCACCAAACGCAGCTCGGTATGCTTCGTTACTGTCTATCGTCCAGAACCACACGGCGTGAACATTGCTGCATTTCTGGAGGAGTTTTCAGATTTTGTTATCCAAGTAGCATCAAAGTTCCAGGATATAATACTGTGTGGGGATATAAACATTCACCTTGATGATAACAGTAATTCATACGTTTCGCAGTTCAATGCTGTCCTAGACTCTTGTGGTCTCCAACAAATAGTGAAATCTCCCACACACATCAGTGGCCACATTTTAGACCTGGTCATTGTTTCCCAAAGCGATGTGTTGCCAGATAAAGTCTCCACGGTTGATCTCAATATTTCTGATCACTTTTTATTGGAATTTGGACTAAAGACGTTAAAGCCAAACCCCATTGTAAAGGAAATAACGTATCGCAAAATAAACTCAGTCAGCCCTGAACTGTTCTGTAGAGACTTTGAAATCTTGAAGTGCTCCCAAACTGATGACCTTGGACAGTTAGTGAACGACTACAACCACAGTCTCAGAGGGGCGTTAGATACACATGCTCCTGAGACCTCCAAGACGATTATTATACGCCCGAACACCAGGTGGTATAACTCAAACCTAAGACAGGCAAAAACCGTCCGGCGTCGAATGGAACGTCGATTTCTGAAATCAAATTTAGAAAGCGATCGCCAGGCGTGTAAGAAACAATATGCCATAGTGAACCGTCTTCGAGACGATGCAAAGGCTGAATTTCTCTCTAACCGTGTCTTAGAATGCGGCCAAGATCAAAAACGCTTGTTCAACGTCACCAAGGAGATCCTAGGCTGGAATAAATCAAAGCACACCCCATCAAATATACCGCAGGAAGCACTTCCAACCGTATTCTGCGAGTTTTTTATTGATAAAATTGTGCGTATTCGAAACGATATTAGTCTCGAAGAAACACTAGTTACTTTTGATGAACTACGCTCAAATATTTTGCCTGATCACTCTCCAACCGGTGGACAGTCTTTAACTGAGTTTCAACCTGCGACTGTTAGTGAAGCTGAATCTTTAATATGTAAATCTCCATCGTCTAGCTGCGGCCTCGACCCAGTACCAACGGGCCTACTCAAAGCCTGTTTGCCGGAGCTCTCGGCAATGCTTACCCGGATTATCAACCTCTCACTTAAGAAAGCAGAGGTCCCCAGCACACTCAAACGTGCAATAGTCACACCTCTTCTAAAAAAAGCCTCGCTTGATCCTGATATGCTAAAGAATTATCGACCCATATCCAATCTAAGTTTTGTGTCAAAACTCGTCGAGCGTCTAGTGGCCAAAAGGATAAATGACTACCTTCGAACGCACTCCCTCCTCAACAAATACCAGTCTGCGTACAGAATGTTCCACTCTACTAAAAGTGCCCTCCTTTGCGTGCAAAATGATATACTATCTGCTCTCCATGAGAAGAAAATGGTTGCCCTTGCAATGTTAGATCTCAGCGCTGCATTTGATACCACTGACCACTCGATTCTGTTTCACCGTCTTGAGACTCGTTTTGGTATCAAAGGCCACGCCCTCAATTGGATAAAATCGTATCTAGATCAACGTTCTCAATGTGTCTTGATCAATCGCCAACTATCGCCCGATGTCACAGTTGGCTTCGGCGTGCCGCAGGGGTCAGTCCTGGGCCCGCTGCTATTTACCATGTACGTAACACCTCTCGCAGATATCGCTAGTCGCTTTGGTTTACTTCACCATTTTTATGCCGATGATAGCCAATTATACGTGTCCTTTGATCCTCGCACCAGTCAAGACAAAGCTGTAAACTGTCTTCAGAAATGCACAGCTGCTGTAAAAAACTGGTTGAGAATCAATATGCTCAAATTAAACGAAGATAAGACAGAACTTATTCTTTTCGGCTCCTCCTACAGTTTTCGCAAAACACCATCCCTATCCCTTAACATGGGCAATATAACGATTAACTCAAGTGACTGCGTGAACAACCTGGGTGCATTTTTCGACACTCATATGTCTATGGAAAGATTTATCTCAGAAAAAATTAAAAGCAGTATGCATTTCATAAAAAATATCAACCGGATACGTCGATACCTCACGCCATTTGCTACCAAAACACTCGTTCACGCATACGTTATTTCAAGACTGGACTTTTCAAATAGCTTGTTATTTGGTATAAATCGTTCCTTATTGAAGCGACTTCAATCTGTCCAAAACGCTGCAGCCAGACTTATCTACCGTGTGTCCAAGTACGAAGACGCTTTTCCCTTGTTACAATCCTTACATTGGCTTCCTATCGAGCAGCGGATAGAATTTAAAATTCTTGTGTTCACACATAACTGTCCCCACGGCAGAGCACCAGAATACCTTACCGAACTCATCTCCTGGCGTCCAGCTCATAGGACTACACGATCGGACTACCAGTTTCAACTCATCGAGTTCCGAACTTCCAGTAAATTTGGAGATCGTGCGTTTAGGAACTGTGCTCCACGTTTGTGGAACTCTTTACCTACAGCCTTGCGCAGTATTAACTCAATAGCTTCTTTTAAAAAAGCACTCAAAACATATCTTTTTAGAAAAGCGTATACTTGACTGCTTAATTCAGTATATTTATTATTACAAGGTTTGTCTATTGATTATGGGTTTTAAGTCCAGTTTTAACTGTTTTATCACATTTAATTTTACATGTATTTTCATTTGTATTATCATAATATTCTCTTCTTAGTATTTTAAAGCGCTTAGAGATTATATATATTAAGCGCTATATAAATATGTTAAATAATAATAATAATAATCTCTAGCCTTCCTCCGACGGGACGCATTCTTACAGCACTGTTGGTCAAGCGTGAAAGGACCGAGGGATTTGCGCCATGCCCCCATGCTGGGACAAAAAGAATTCTTACCTCCGGCAGAAATAGAACAAGTGAACCAAGAAAGCCGTTCTCTATCGCAGGATTACGCTCTCATGTTCCGGATGTCCGGGGGCCATTTTGACACTCATCAAAACACAAAAGGACTTGCCGACAGCCTGCCGAGCAAGCAAAGCCCAGCACGCAGTCACAACCGAAGAAGCTGAAACCAAACAACGGCACCAAGACGGAGGGACAGTCTCCGCAACGAAACAGCCCAAGTAAGCCCAGAGACAGCCTGGTCTCCCGGCGATACTTCAGTAAGCTCAAAAGACTAAGAAAATTTGCTAGCCTCAAACGCACCCTTACCCGTATGGGGGAGACTAGGCAAATTTTGGTAAAAACGGGGAAAATCCCCCAGCCGTGTAACTCGTTGGCTAAAAAGCAGCTACCCTCTACCCTTCAAACGGGATCAGAGGGGCCGTCAGCCACCTATCATATATCCTAACCGTCGAAGCGCCAAGAAATCTAGTCACCACTTACTCGGAAGGATCGGAACGAGAACTAGCCTTCCAGAGGATGCTACTAAAACTAGAAGAAGAAAGAGCAATAGAGGAGATGCCAGAAAACAAAACAGCATTCTTCAGCAGGGTTTTCGTGGCCACAAAAAGTCCGGGGTTGGCGATTAGTAATAGACCTCTCTTCTGTGAGTTCCTACAAGTAACACCATTTCAAATGGATACCGCCTAAGTCACAGGCAGGGATGTGGGGCACGTCTATGGACTTGTCCGACGCATACCTCCACATCCTAATACACCGATTAGCGAAAAAATTTCTGGGCTTCCAATTTTTGGAAGGTCATGAAGGTACTCAAATCATGGTCCCGCCTAGTGGGCATGCTAGTATCCCAGTACCAAGACGATTGCTTTCTGACACACTCAGACAAAGAGACAGCCCATCGTCAAACCTTGTCACTGGTACACAAAACCATACAGGTGGATCTGGCGGTCAACCTCTCCAAGTCAGAACTAAATCCCAAGCAAGACATCGTCTTTCGGGAGAAAGATGGCAGCTAGTGAATGCAAGAGATTTCCCCACCTCAGAAAGACAGCAAAGGATCTCGCAAAGCATAAGATAGATTCAGCCGGCAAAAAGGTAAGGTTGCAAACCATGGAGTCCCTACTAGACCTCCTACTAGCGATTGAGCGAACAGTCCCGCTGGGCCGTCTTCACTAAAGACCCTTTCAAAGACAGGTGAGAGGTGCCCTGAGACAAGGGAGATGTCCACAGGCAAGAATGATTGTGTCACAAACTTCCCAGACCTCTCTTTTCTAGTGGACCGATCCACAGATTATGAACAAGAGCACTCTTTCCACCTCCACTACCGGAGATAGAACTCCAAACAGATGCATCCCCGGGATGATCGGTAATACATTGTCAGGGCCAGGTATGGAGGGGCAAATGCATCCCCCTCTCTCTAAAAGAGTGCCACATCAATTGGTTGGAACTATGAATCGTTTGGATAACATTGAACAAATTATACGAACAACTCAGAGGCAAAAGTGTACTAGTCCTTCTAGACAACTCAACCGCCGTAGCGTATCTAAACAGACAAGGGGACAAGGCCCCCCTTATCAAAATCAACCTTCAGAATCCAGTCCCTGGTCCGTCAGTCTCAGGTCCGTCAGTCTCAACGAGAAGAAGTGACATACATGCCCCAGACAGAACGGTAAGCAAAGAGAACGGGAACTGGGAAAACATCGTCCTCGTCCCAGGCTTCATGGGTAATATTCATATCATAACCCAAGGGATGGGCACGTTCAACCATATCAAGCTACCATCTCTACCAGAAGAACAAACGTTTGAAGACTTAGTCTCATTGTGCCCCATCGAAGCCCTTCGTAAATACCTCGAGCTTTCAGAGGCATATAGGTCAGAGAATAAAAAATCCCTTATTATCTCCTATATGTCGAAGTTTAACAAAGACCTTTCTAAACAAACAATTTCTAATTACATTAAAAGGGGTTGTTACGGCACCGTAATGTGTCACTATCAGAAAAACTTAAGACAGGTTGCTGGTCTTCACTCAACTCCTTTGTCAAGTACTATCTCAAAGATTTCTCCCAAGATGAGCTCTCGGGTCTCTACTCTCTAGGACCCTTCTTGGCATTGGAGACGACCATTACTAACTAAAAAGAAACTCTCCGTTACAGGTCACCCACTCACAGACCCAAGGGCAAGGGCAAGCAAAAGGGCGGACTACTCACAGAATCCTAACGGCAATCAGTTCAAGATCCAGAAATAGCCAACCCGCTAACGTCACAATCTATTTCATTACATACAGTGATAAGACCTACCCTACGGTGCTGGTTAGCTTTACCCTCAGTCTAAAGACGGACCATTTAAACACTCATGTTGTATTACTCAAAAGACGGTTTTTATGCATGAACTGTGAACTACACTTCGATCTCAGAACGCTTCTTTATTCTAACAAGGAAAAAGGGGAAACAGACATCCCCGTCCCAGCGGATCCAGCAGTTACGGACCGATCAACAAAGCCCAGGAGACATCAAAGGTCTGCGTCACAGTGACCATAGTACCGCAATGAGACCAGGTCCAAAAGAACGATATTTTAGTGAGTTTTATCACGAGAATTGAATTCCTTGTTAGTTTACGATCTATTTGTCAAGTAAGTACAATAAAGGCATTGTTATTGTTATCTTTACAAGACACATAACACAAAGTATCCCAGGTTGGGATTCATCCAGACGAAGACAGAGGGGATGATAAAGGATACCCAGTCAGTCATTCTGCTAGATTGAGATTTTAAAAAGATTTTAAACGTTCTCTGTTAGGTAATTTTACTTTGTATTGTAACCAGATACCATTACGGTGCGAGTGTCCCTCCTCCCGAGATCATGGAAGGCAAATAACAGAAGCGGTACTTAGTTTGGGGATTTTATTCGATTCCAATCCCATTACAATCCCATTCAGCATGGTTTCATATGCAGCATCTCTCACGTGTAATTGCGTTTTTCCCGACCTTTTTCGCGCAGTTCATTCAGAATGATAGGCTCCCCTGCCCCGGACTTTAGTCCCATCTAAAAGTGGAGATGAGCGAATTCAAAGCTTTTGCGAAGTAAAACTAACGTTTTATTTCGTTAAACGAGCTTTTACAAGTAAAAGCGCAATTCGCGTTCTCCACCTTTAGCCTATCTTTCCTCCCATCCATCCCACAACAAGCCTGGGTGAGTTGTGTACCTCTTTCTCATTTGTTGATGGATGGGAAGTGGAATAGGTCCATTCTAACTGCGAAAATTTTATTTCTATTTGTCGAAGGGAAACCCATCTAAAAGTGGAGAACGCTTCCCAAGCTGTTTTTGACAAGGCCAAAGAAAATTTTATGAAGGCGCAGAGTTGCCCCTCCAGGGGGTGGGGTTCTTACGTGGATGCAGGATTGTTTATGGAGGGTGGGAGTTTCTGAAAGAGGTGCGTTAGCAGACAAACATTTTCCCCTGGAAACTCAGAGTTAAACAGGTGTCGGATTGTGGCTGTTTTTTTTTTTTTTTGTTTTAGTTTTTTTGTTTTTTTGTTTTTTTTTGTTTTTTGTTTTTTTTTTGTTGGGGGGGCGGTCCGGGAGGGGGGGCTGAGGGTGAGGGAATTATCCTAATATATACTCGAAACAACTTTAAATCCATTATATGCTCATCGTACCTAAGTCTCGACCAGCTTCTCTCCCTTGCCTAAAAATCACTCACCTAAACATTGCGCAGGGAAAGTTCGCAATGGTGGTAGGCGGAGGGCGAGGGTACGAAAGACCAGAAAGCTCATTTCCTTCCAAGAAATTTCCACATCACTTCCATGGAAATTCTTGGAACTTTCAAGAAGTTCTCACCTCACTTCGGAAGAACTTCCGAGAACTTCCAAGAATTTCCTTGGAATTTCCAAGAATTTCCTTGGAAATTCTTGGAAGTTCTCGGAAGTTCTTCCGAAGTGAGGTGAGAACTTCTTGGAAGTTCCAAAAATTTCCTTGGAAATTCTCAGAAGTTCTTCCGTACTAAGGTGAGACCTTCTTGGAATTTCCATGGAAATTCTTGGAAGTTCTCGGAAGTTCTTCCGAAGTGAGGTGAGAACTTCTTGGAAGTTCCAAAAATTTCCTTGGAAATTCTCAGAAGTTCTTCCGTACTAAGGTGAGACCTTCTTGGAATTTCCATGGAAATTCTTGGAAGTTCTCGGAAGTTCTTCCGAAGTGAGGTGAGAACTTCTTGGAAGTTCCAAAAATTTCCTTGGAAATTCTCAGAGGTTCTTCCGTACTAAGGTGAGACCTTCTTGGAATTTCCATGGAAATTCTTGGAAGTTCTCGGAAGTTCTTCCGAAGTGAGGTGAGAACTTCTTGGAAGTTCCAAAAATTTCCTTGGAAATTCTCAGAAGTTCTTCCGTACTAAGGTGAGACCTTCTTGGAATTTCCATGGAAATTCTTGGAAGTTCTCGGAAGTTCTTCCGAAGTGAGGTGAGAACTTCTTGGAAGTTCCAAAAATTTCCTTGGAAATTCTCAGAGGTTCTTCCGTACTAAGGTGAGACCTTCTTGGAATTTCCATGGAAATTCTTGGAAGTTCTCGGAAGTTCTTCCGAAGTGAGGTGAGAACTTCCTGGAAGTTCCAAGAATTTCCATGGAAATTTCTTGGAGAATTGAGTCTTCTGGGCTTTATTCAAGAGGGAACTTCTTGGAAATTCCATGAATTTCCACGGAAGTGCTGCGGAAATTTCTTGGGAGGAAATGAGCTTTCTGGTCTCGTACGAGGGCAATCAGTCGGCATATTTCGCGAGGAAACCACGCCGACATGTAGCACATTAAGTTTGGATGTTTAAAATCACAGGCGGTATTTAGGTCCCATTTAGATCTTTCTCATTCTTCAGGGATCCAGGTTTTGATTGTGGGGCAAGGGCAAGGCCAAGAATAATAAACACTCGTTCTTTTGAAAAGTCGAATTTACAGTAACCCACTTTTTCTCTTTTATTTAATTTTGTATTGTTATTTTATTACCACTGCAGATTACAGACAATTCGAGATATGTTTACTTCAAAGTAGAAATAGGGGGATCATCTTCTCCAATTTGGTAATGTTCATCTAATTTATGCTGCCTTTTTCCGTGAGAAAATTTGGCTTGGTTGTACCTAAGTACCATTTAAAACACATATTTTTACCATGTCCATCAGTTAAGTACTCAAGAGGCTGTTACATTTAAGAGGGCCCCCTCCTCCTCAACCCCCCCTTGGAACCGCCATTGTTACCCCTTATTTAAAACCACCAATACTGACATGAAATTACAGAACCCTTATATTTATCCGTGCGGCAGAAAAACACTGAAGATGACCTTTCAATGGAGAATTTTATCCTAATATTTCTATGCGAGTAACACTTGCAAGTAGCAGGGAAATTATTTAAAAATGGTAAATGGAAGTGTTATACCATAGAAGTATTTAAAAAATCATATTTTGCGAAAAAAAGGAATCAGGAATTTTTCCCAGTGTTGGTTCATCGAAATTTTCAAAAATGAAAAAAGGTTTGGTCCAAGCCAGATCCTTTTTTACGAAAAATTAAAAAAAAAAGAAAAGAAAAAGAGATCGCAGGCTAGCCGGGTCAAAATTGACCCGGCATACAAGTCTTTTTCTTCCTGGCCTTAGTCACCGTTAAGGATGGCTTTGGAGTCTGCTAGACGATATTTCCTCAATTAAAACTGAAGTATGAAGTTATTTCTTAATGCTCCTTCTTATAAGTAAAATATGGAGTAAACGTAAAAGCCATTTCTCGGAGTGACCCCCTCCCTACTACCTCACTATCGACCACGAGTTGTTCAGTAATGGAGCCGAAAGGGGGCGCAAAGTGTCACTTGATACTTGTCGCCAGCGCTGATTGGCTGTTACATTGCGGAAACAACTGACGGCTAGTTATGCTAGTCGTTGAAACTTTATCTCATACATCTTATGCACCATGAAAGGCAGTGCAATGCATTGAGTACGGCAGTGATAGCCACTATGCCTACCAGATATTGTCCTTATTAACTCAGGTTTAAAACAACAATTTTATTGTTGTTTGTTTGGTTTTGCCCATACCCCTGAGAAAAATTACCAAAACCTCCCTTTCTAGTATTTTTCTTCAGCACAGTATCACACAACCCTTTCCTAATTCACTAAATTAGCTTACTTTGAATCCTCTGGAAGGACCCTGAATGAACTGCCTCAATACTACCATTCGACATTCTCCAGGGCGAAGACCGGCCAATACCACAACAGCAGCCACCGCATAGCTCTTCTCCCAGAATAGCAGTCATCAGTTTGTTGAAGAAAAGCCGAGTTTGTTTTGCGTCTTTTGACCATGCCGCATCCCATTCCAGATATATTTTACTTTGGACAATTCGCTTTACACTGCTCTCTAGGTGTTTCCCCAAATCTCCAAGCTTGATGTAAAATATTCTTTTAGAATCTCTCTTTGCCAGATCATGGGCCACGTCTAATTCATATTTTGGCCATTTCTTCACAATGTAATGTTTACTTAGAACAATGATGATGTCCCTGCTCCCTTTCATGTAACTGTTAATAACTTCCGTAACATCGCCACATAATGGAAAATCCCTGTAGTGAACACAACATTTCAAACCAAACCTGTCTTCAAGTTGAGGTACCAGTAGGTGATGTACCCAGAATCTATCTTCACAGCAGTAAGACAGAAAGGCGTCATACATGAAAGGTGTATTAAATTTTGAATCTTGATGACATCTAGAGCAGGTGTGGCGTAATTGATACATCGATAAGACTAGCCGATACCTGTATTTATACACAAGGCATACCACCATCACGAGGATCATGATGATCATAAAGACGCTAAGGAAGACCATGATTACTTCATGCCAAGACAAAATCGTACACCGGCTAACCAACTCATCAATGTCAAGTTTTGCAATGAAGTTCTTCTCCCCTTGCCAGATGCATATATGTTCATGGAATGCCCTCATATTGTAGTGATGTTTCTTTAACCACGATACCATGTTTACTGCATTGCACTCGCAAGACAGCGGATTGGCTGACAAGTCAACGGTCACATGCTCCAGAGCCACTTGCGCTTCTGCCGGCAACACGGCTAGTTGGTTCGCGTTCAGAAAAGCACCAGCCAGCTTTTTGCATCCATGAAAGAAGTTCTTCGGTATGAAATTAATAGCATTATAAGACAGATCTAGCACAGTCAAACGGGGTAGAGTTTTGCATATTTGTATATCGTGAGGGAAAGTAAGTGAATTTCCTCGGAGGTAAATTTGGGTGATATTTGACAGTATTCCGTAACGAAATAAAGAATAGATATGCTCAGGATCAATCTGCATGTTATTCATGACAATTTCGTTTACTTTTTCTAGTCCCTTTATTAAGGGGTTGTACACAGAAACATTCGAAGAAGAAATCCATTCAAAATCAAATAACGTAAAATCCAGATAATCAAATGAATGATAGGAAAAGTCTAGCTTTGTTAAGGAATTGGCACATATGCAGATTTTCTGGCCACCTATCAAGCTTTGAGTCTCATTTAACATTGCACTTAAGGGGGCTACGAGATTCGCCATGCCTGTGAGAAAAACAAAGTCCAGGCCGTAATCAGCATACAGTCTGTTAGCCATGTAAATCTCGACTAGCGTTGGCGACATTGGTATAGATATCCCCCAGAGACATTCAGGATCCAAGTTTAAGTATTGCCGGGTACATGGGATTTCGCTTAGCCCCAAGAGACATTTTATAGCAGCGCATTGCATCTGTTTATCGTTCGCTAATTGATTTGACACAATTTTGCTTCCGCACTGGTTAAAAACCGGATCTGCCTTCTTTCCTGCGAAGATGGATCTCTCAAGAAATAAGTCATACATGGGGAATTGCTGATGTTGGAAAGCCGCTCCGGTCCGGATGCTATTTGAGTTGTATTCATCTTTGGAAATAAACAGTTGCAAAGCTGAATGAAATAACAGGTTTTCAAGAGCGAATGAAACGTAGGTGAAGCTTGGGCCTTCTGCATATCTTTCCATGTTGGCCGACACGTCTAGTACTTTTAAATTTGGAAGAATCACTGGCAGACCAATTGGTAGGTTATTCATAATGCAAGTGGATGAGATTCGCAGATATTGTAACTTCGGGTGCACAGTTAAGTTATTTTTGTCCGTAGCACTGGACCGATTTTGCGTCGGAGAAATAACTTCAAATTTCAGTCTGTATACGTCATGCAGTGAAAGCATCTGTAAAGAGCTACAGCAGTCGTCGGAACTTCCTTCCAGAAAGTCATTGATTTTCAAATTTAGCCAAAAACAAGGACAGTTAAAATTGAAATCAGATTCGTTTTTGTACATTATTTGTTCTACTGCACTGTTGTACACGTAAGCATCGACTTTTTGGATATCGAGTAAGCGGAGGTTTGGGAGCAGGTCTAAAAATGTTGGTGGCAAGCTGATTCTATGCGGATGTCTATGGGATATCATATGAAGATCAACCAGTGCTTTAAAACTGCTATTGTCAATATTCAGATGAATTGGATTGAAGTCTAGCAACATTTTGTCTATGAAAAACCAAAATTCTTTCACAAATTTGAAGTTAATCTGGGTAAAATTTTGTGCGAATTCCTCCAAGGCATGTCGATGCCGCGATACGTAGCTCAGGTCTGAATTGTACGTGGATTCCTGAATTCGAATAACCAACGAGTCCATGTGTGCGCCTAACTGCGTGTAATCGGTCAGCTGACGAGATATTTCTGAAAACGTTCCTTGCACCACCACCCCATCTTGTGGCAAAGTAAATGCACTTTTAAATGTATCCATATCTTTATTCTTGCTGTCGAGGAGTTGCTCACTTGCAAAATATGTTTCACCGGGTACTGGTAGCATTCGCGCTGACGATGTATTCTTTAACATTTCAGCTAAAGTCATGCGAAACAACCAGCACAGAAGCATATATCCAGACGTCATGCCTTTTTTTTTTTTTCTTTTTTTTTTTTTTGTTTATTTGTTTCTTTGTCTTTGTTTTTGTTTGTTTGTTTTGTTTTGTTTTGTTGTTGTTCTTACTGTGTCTGTTTTGACTCGTTTAGAAAGTCTCTTTCAACTGCAACACAATCCCAACTTAACTTCTAAAGTCGGCATATAACAATTACAAAGCCATTCCCCGTTGGGCCAGGAAAAAAACTTGTTTCTCATCCCCCTTCTGGGTCACTGAAATCGCAATGAAAAACGAAGTGATCCTGATTGGTCTAGCAATTTTCAAGTAAATAAAAACCCGACTGGCCAGTTATAAAGACATTGAAAGAAAAGATACCCGAAAAGCAGAACAAGAATGTCCGTGGACAATGTACCGCGGACATTGCTGAGATGAAACGAGAAAGCTACTAATTTTAACAAAATATAAATTTGATAGAGGACACTTGTGGAAATTTCTGACAAATTTCAGACAGATCGGACTAAAATTGTGATAACAATAACATCTTTGTGATTTTCTGAAATTTGACGCTTTTGGGCGAAACTTGTCCAAATCACGAAATAAAATATCAGCTCTGTGAAAAGTGTCCTGGAGACCATTCTTGACAAATTTCAAATAGATGCAAACGGATTTGTATGAAGCGTTACAATTTCGTGCGTTGCTTTTAATTTGAAAGTTTTGACCTGGTATTTTTTACGTAAGCCATACTTTGCGGGGGAGGGGGGGGGGGGAATAAAAAAAAATAGATAATCATAGGCCGCAACATGTTTCAAAACAATGTCTGCTGTGCTATTAATTTCCGAAATAAAGATTGCCAGCCGGGTCAGTTTTCAAATAAATTTGAATGAGAAACAAAACAATTATTCTTCCTGCCCTTACCTGAAATCAGCAATGGAACTGTTTTAGTTACACCGAAACCGACCGCAAATAATCTTTTTGCTTCAATATGATCCTGTTTGCGGGTTGCATCGCATAACTTTCAAGACAAGGTCAAGAGTGCTCGAATATCTTTAAATGGTTATCCTTTGGGTTATATAGAGTATAGGATTTTGAGCTTGAAAATGAATTTTTTGTGAAAGAGAATCCAAAGAACTTGGACGTTACAATCCACCACGTTACAATCCACCACCGTTACAATCCACCGCCACCGTTACAATCCACCACCAACGTTACAATCCACCGCCACCGTTACAATCCACCGCCACCGTTACAATCCACCACCACGTCACAATCCACCACCGTTACAATCCACCACCGTTACAATCCACCACCACCGTTACGATCCACCACCACCGTTACAATCCACCGCCACCGTTACAATCCACCACCACCGTTACAATCCATCGCCAGGAAGGGAGATAATGACATGACCTGTGACTTTGAAAGTCTGAAGTCATAGTTCATCTCATGGCATTATCGATATCATTTCACCGCGAAACAGCCAAGGCCTACCAATTATATCTACATATTCTATCTTAATAGTCAATTTAGTCCGGGAAAGGGCAAAAATACTGACATATTATCAAAAAGAACTTGACCCTGTCTCTTCATTTTTTAGAAAACCTGACACATGTGTATGTGTTTTTTTTCTTAATTCAGGATGTTTAGACTCGTTTTTATCCAAAATGGAAGATTTCTCGAGATCATGCTCTGTAAGAAATATATTCTGGTTTGTCATTAAGATATTTAAAAAAAAATGTCCTTCGCGATTTTTCTCTGAAAAAAATTAGACCCGGTCTCGGCTTTTTATACTCATTTTGAAAAAAAAATTCCCCGTGAACTATGGTAACTCTGCAAGCAAATACGAGGACCAGAAACCCGAGCGCAAAAACTTGAGACAACACCCTCAATGTCATCATCAGTACTTTTTTTTTTTTTTGCCTTCTAGATCAAACTTTTTACTTTCAACTGGGGGTTGAGAAACAAGGTTTATTTTATCCCTGGCCTTATGTGTGCTATGAGGACTTCATTACCTCATCCTGTTGCAAGCACTCCAGTATTTTACTATAAATACTATATGATACACAGATTAAAAGAAAAAACTGAAAAATATCACAATATTCAAGACAGTCCAATTTGGAATCTTACGGCTCCAGCTGTTTGTCGTTGAAGTATCCTTTATATTCACTTTCATCGTGAGAAGTTAACAAACTTATTACGAAGTTCCATTAATTTCGTTTAAAATTTTCTGTTTCACTGTTATGCTTCAGATTTCACTTTAAAACGACTCAACCATTCGATTTTTTTTAACTCTGTGGGCGTACACTAAAGAACGTTGGCTACAGCTCGATCACGCGGGGGGGGGGGGGGGGGGGGGAGGGGAATGGGGGATTGAATGGCAGCTGTAAATCAAGGTATTCGACTGAACATACGGAGAGTTTTCCATGGAGATTCATCGCAATGGTGCGCAGGACATATGCGATGGCCATCCTGTTAGCGATTAACGATAAAGCAATATCAGGCAAGTCCGGATGTCTATGGTGTACATATTCGCCGGGCCTGTCCAATCACATCAGTGTGGCGGGGGGAGTATCTGTCGTCTGTCTGTATGTATGTATCTTTTGTTTAAAATGCTGCTTCACCTCAGTTTTGAATGGATTGCTTTCAATTTTTTAAGAATACTCCCCAGGTAATCTCTGTTGAAAAGTTACTCTTTGGGGCGATCCGACACAAATTGGCGAAATGACGGTTTTTTTTTTTTCTTTTTTTTTTTTTTTTTTTTTTTTTTTGGTGGCCAGTTTTATAAATGCTTTACCTGGTCCCTTCTGTCGTTTTTTTCAGTTACTGGGATTGCTTCATCTCGCATTGATAACAGGAACACATTGTAATCATAATGTAAATGTTATAAAATTGAAACAAAAAACACAAGAAACGCAATTCTAAATTGGTAACTTAGATAAGAACGAAAATATAATTTGTGAAGAGATGTAAACAGCCCCAGTCCGTGGGGCAATGGTCCGATGGTTGAATGGTCCTACGGAAGCAGTTGTCTCAGAGAAATTGTCGGTAGCGACGGGGGGGGAGGCAGTAGTTCGGGGGGGGGGGCAATTGTTCCGGAGGACTTGTCATGGAATCCATAGAAATATACTGAGATTCCATAACATCAATTACAGCGACACTATAGTTTTATGCTTCAGGATGTGACTGATTTAATGCAAAATATCTCATTACGCTGGGATTTTTTCCGTGTAAGCTTTTGTCTTTTTTAATCGCTGTTTTTACTTCCTTGTGAAAGAGTGTTGCGCACATACACACATGCATAATGGCACAGAAACACAGACACGCGGGGGGATAAGGGAAACTTCTTTCCTGAGATTTTCCCGCAGTCAGAAGAAGGATCCGTTGTTTGTGCCACTACAGTGTGGTGCTTGCATGGAGAATAGGATGGGACGAAGCTACGCCCATACAGTTGGGCAGAGCGGTTGCGTACAACAGGGAAGAAGCCATTTTTACCATCAGCCGAATAAAACCAATTATTGCACCTTCCTTTTTTCTAAAAGAAAAAAAGCTTTGACTTCAAAGCAATTTTATGCAGAATTTGTAGAAGTTAAGTTTTTACTTTCTGTGATTGAGGGTTCCGGTATATTTCTATGAAAATTTTGAGTTAGCGTTCTGTAACTGTTCACACTCCTTGAGTGCGGGGTTATGAGTGTTGTTGTGTGGGAGGCGTGGGTGAGGGGAGAGGTGCCCAGTGCCGGCTGAGACAGCAGTGTGAAAACAGTATGAACATCTGCCCTTTTATAAAGTTGAAATTTTAGTTGTTTTTTTTCTTTTGTAGTCAACTCCTTATCTTCGCGTACTTCATACTAGATGTGGTAATCCTTTGTTAAATTTAGGCATCCACAAGCATATTTGTGGTTTGTGTTTCCCCCAAAGAGGAAGGAAATCTGACACTTCTATTTTTAGAATTGAAAATCATTTTGACAACGCACATTCAAGATGAACTTTCAACGGCCGTATTTACAAAAGTTTACTTTACGGTTAACTGATTCCGTTAACCGCTCCGTTATGAACCAAAACATCAACAAGTAAAATAATATATTTAACCTGATTAACAAACAAATAAAAATTGACCTAAAAATGTTTGCGTGATACAGCTAGATCAACCAGTTTCGATTCCAGGAGTACAGTTAACTACACAGTTAACTTCCGTGTATACCGGGGTACGCAGTTAAGTTGACGCATGAAGGATAACGTTCAGTCAACAGTTCGAATCAACTCCCCACTCCCTAAAATACAAGTTTCTGACTTTCCTCTTTTTTTTATTTTCCTGGATATCATTTAAAAATATTTGCACATTTGTAAGTGTAGGTGTGGAGAAACAAACAATGTATAAAATATTCTTCGATTATAGTCAGGATATAACTTATATCATGCCAAAGAGAGCCGAATGGACAAATGCTGTTTCAAGTTACAACTCCCTGCAAGGAAAAAGTATCCGTGTAGCAAATACAAAGTGTACAACACTCCACCAGTTAGATACACTAGAGACCCTCATGGGCTCACTCGGAGCCCGGTAATAAAAATAATTATTAGAACAGTCTGCCGTCAAGGCAATTACCAGTGCTTTAGTCACCTCACCGGTTCCGTAATTTTCACTGCTTGAATTGTATAATGAAACAATGTATCCCTAGCTATCACTGACCCCAAGTTATGTTGATACGAGTTCTCGCATAGAACCATGCCTTTGGTGCAAACATGGTATGACCGTGTGTTTTGACTTGACGGGTGGATGGAATGAGATCGGGTTGCAACTCTCCGAACCCTTACGCCTAAAATGTGTGGTAAAATTACATGAAAGCTAGAAAGTCTAATATAATGTTTTTGCTAAAGCTCAAAAACGAATGTGTCTCCCTCAGCGCTACAGTCTGTCAAAGGGACACGCTTCTAGCTTGAAACAATTCTACATTATGTAACAAATCTAAAAAATTAGCCAAAAGTCGAAAAGTGGCCTCATATGAAAAAAATACATGGGCATTATTTGTATGTCATAGGCAACCCGTATGTAAAATTTGTTTGGGGTCGCCCTGCTCGTTATTGAGAAATCGCTGCTGACAGACAAAGATACATTGCGAAATGTTGAAGTCAAAATTTAAAAAAAAAAAAATCACCAAAAATCGAAAAATAGTCGGATATGAAAAACAAATATATGGGCATTATCTGTAGTTATAGACAACACGTATGTAAAATTTGGGTGCAATCGGCTGCCTCGTTACTGAGAAATCGCTGCTGACAAACGGACATACCGACATATGGATGGAGACCAAAAACAATATATGCCTCCCCGAGGGGGAGACATATAATTCGCGATTTGGTACATATATTACCTGCAACCACCATCCCCTCGCCTAACGTCTGAGACCCCTGAACTCACCCCCCCCCCCCCCCCATTCCATCCCCCTTCTTGTCTTGAGAAAATCCCAACTCGCACACATATTAAAATATAAATATTTTCGTACAGCCTAATGCTGATATTTACTACTGCTAAAAATTAAACCAAATGTCTCCCCGACTAAACCCATAATCCCCCCCCCCCCAAAAAAAAAAAACGAAAACAATTTTCCTTTTTTTTAATTAGTGAACTAAAATATTCATTTCTGCAAACATAATCATAATTCGATGATAATTTTGCAAAAAAATCAATATAAACAGAACAGATGGTGGTCACTAAAACAGATATTACAGCACGTCTTTTTTCATCCGAGTCTAGAAGGTGGTCGCTAAAACGGGTTTTACTGTTGGCCATTCTTATCCAGGTCTGAAGTTGGTCACTACAGTAGTTTTACTGTACGTTACTTCTTTATCCGGGTCTGCAAGTTGGTCAAGACAGGCAGGTTTTACCCTACGTCTTTTTACCCGAATCCGGAAGGGGTCGCGACAAACGGGTCTTACTTCACATCTTTTATCCAGGTCTTGAAATCGGCCTGGATTTTTTTTCTTTGTAAACATCATCCTCCACCCCCCCCCCCCCCCCCCCCCCCAGCTAGCTTATGTAGATACGACTGTAAACGCAACTCTAACCCTTTTACCCAAGATAACGGTAACGGTCTGTACCCTAGGCGTAGTTATAGCAATGATATACTACCTTGTTTTTCTTACATTACCATCGGCCAAAAAGCAGTAGAAAGGCATTCTTTATAACTGCGCATCAGATGACGCACCTGGGTGGGAGGAGGGGGCCCGAACACTCGCGTAACGTCTAAAATACATCTATACTAGATCGGCAATATCGGCAACTTCGTCGGCCGATGTATCGGTTGCACATAGGATTAACTATGGCCCGACGCATAATAGATATAGCGGCTTCGTACATCGGATATACATCGGGCCGATATATCTTTAATACGTCGGGCCACCGTCAGAAATATCCCTACAAATTCCTCGACGTCGGATACCAACCGTCGGCTATACGTCGGTTAAACGTCTATATTCCGATGCATTTCCGACGAACTTCCGATGATTTTTACACGTAAAAAAAATTGTTTCTAACCTTAAATGACCCATTGAACCTTTACCAACCATTCATAATTTCCATATTCATACATACACCATAGCATATCAATATACAACATAGCATATCTATATATTGCAACTGAACACTAGTACTTACTCGGGTTTGAACCAGGGACCTCTTGCATCCTAGGCGCGGAACATACCTCTACTCCACGGTGGCTGGGGCTAGTTTATTGGGGCAAATGATAATTTTCAAGTATATTCATAATGCACCACTATTGATTCTTCATAACGTCCCCTACAAAACGTCAATCGATAAATTTCCGACGCCGAATAAGCATCGGAAAATATGCGTTTTATAGACGTATAAAAAATACGTATAATATACGATTGCAATATCGGCATCTTTTTTCCGATGTATTTCCGACGTCGTTTATACATAGGAAAATATGCGTTTTATAGACGTTTAAAAAAATACGTATAATACGCGTTGGCAATATCGGCATCTTTTTTCCGACGCTGTGGAATATGTGGAGCACTCGTACACAACGCAATATATATATATATATATATATATATATATATATATATATATATATATATATATATATATATATATATATATATATATATATATATAGTTTTCATTTCAAGTTATGCGTGAAATACACAAATTTAGAGATCCATTGGAAATCGGTATATTTCCGACGTTTCACCGACAAATATAACTATATGTAAAATATGCGTATATTTTTATACGCATATTACATGCTTGTAATATCTCAAATAAAAACATTAGTTTTCGTCGGAATTCGGTATATTTCCGACGTATAGCCGATGTAGTGATATATTTGAGATCCATTGGAAATCGGTATATTTCCGACGTTTCACCGACAAATATAACTATATGTATAATATACGTATATTTTTATACGCATATTACATGCTTGTAATATCTCAAATAAAAAAATTAGTTTTCGTCGGAATTCGGTATATTTCCGACGTATAGCCGATGCAGTGATATGTTTGTATATTATACGATTATTGTAATCCGTCGGTTATACATCAGTAATATCTTTTTCAAAAACAATTAAGTTTTGTTCCGTCGGAAGTACGTCTATGTCAGACGTTTGGCCAACATATACAAATATATGTATAATGTACGTATAACCAAATACATCGAATATACGTATGCAATATCCGTTTCATTTTTTTACCATTGGTCGGAAGTTAATCTATTTCCAACGTATAACCAATGCATAAAAATATATGTATAATATATGCATTGAGAAATACGTGTAATATATGAATATAATATTTTTAGCAAAAAAAATTCCCAATTGGTCGGAAGTTCGTCGGAAAAAGATGTCGGCCCGATGAATATTTGCCAACATCTATTAAACTGAGGAAAATAATCATCGGGCCAACGTCGGTAACCGATGAACTTCCGACGAATGAGAAAAAAATGGAAATTCGACTATTGCCAACCTATAACCGATGCATTACCGATGCATCGAAGCCGATGCCGACGTTTTCCGACCTGGTTTATACCGTTCCGACGTCGGCCCGACGTTACGCGAGTGTTCGGGGGGAGGGCATTTCAGTGCCAGAATGGTGAGCTGCTTCTCGTAACACACGATATCAGATGACCCACTTTAAATGTGAAAAATGCTCCCAGGTTCTACAAACAATGCTAATCGATAAAAAAAAATAGCTCCCATATATGGAACACCAAGGCAACTGAATCAAGTGTGCGGCGAAAAAAATCAATAGCTAGACCTGCTGAGACCTATAAATACGACAATAGCATTCCATGACCTCGTAGATAACGACTTCGTCATGCACCACAACAGACTCTGACCCCTGATTGATAGGCATGTTACGTAATAGCCGTAGATGAGAAACGCACAAAAAGCTCAATTTCTGGCAATAAAAATGGCAATGTACCAAAAGTAATGCTGTTACTGTTCTGAAGAATGCAGGAACACTCGAGAATCTTCTGGAGAACGCTGAAATCCAAAGCCTAGTTAACAACTATGCTTAGTTAGCAAAGGAGCCAAAAATGGGGAGGCCGGGGAGGGGGAGAGTGTTGACGTCATGCGCCTTTCTTGATTTTCTATACGAGTTTAATAATGTTTAATCAAAACCGTGCGACTTATCCGAGGAATAACTACACTAAGTTTAGGTGCAACTTATCCGAGCAATAACTATACAAAGTTTAAAGTTGACCCGACTTTCCGCTATCGAGATATTTAACTTAACAACATATAATTTTCTCATTGCGTTGAAATAGTCGTCTGACTGAGCCAAGGAATACCATATAAAATTTCGCATACAAGTTTTACACTGTGACGCCATAGGCCTGCCCTAATTAAAAGTTGAAATCGATACGACTTTCCCTTATCGAGATATTTTGCACGAAAGATCTTGTTCAAAATATATTCATACTTTACGCAATGACGTCATACGTCGCATTCGTTCGTTTTACTCGAGAAAATTTTTTATAGATTCTTTCGGACCTACCAAGCAACAATCCCACCAAGATATTCAGCAGCTGAGAAATTTCGCACACAAGCTTTTTACGTCATGACGTCATACACCCGACCTTATCAAGTGACATGCGTGAAAAGTTGAAAGAACCGTCCGACTGACCCAAGAAATACCTATATAAAATAGGAAGTCGATAGGACTCCCTTATCGAGATATTTTGCACACAAGATCCTGTTTAGAATATATACATATTTTACGTGATGACGTCATACGCTGCATTCGTTCGTTCTACTCGCGAAAAAATTTTATAGAATCTTCGGACCTACCAAGCAATAACCCCACCAAGTGTCAACTTTCTCCGATGTTCAGCGACTGAGATATTTCGCACGCAAGATTTTTACGCAATGACGTCATACGCCTGCCATAATCACGTGACATGCATCAAAAGTTGAGAGGAGTAACGATCAAGTTTGAAGTCGATCCGACCTTTCGTCCTGGAGATATCTTGCACACAGTTTGTTCACAACAGACTGACACACACACAGGCGCGCGCGTACACACACACAGAACGTATAAACACTATATGATTAGCCTTTGTCGAGGAGACAGTTAAAAAAAATAAACAAAATTATTCACAGGATTGACCGCCAGAATATTCCAGAAACTTGTATTATACAATTACATTTTTTTTTCATCATGGGATACATCCCCATCCCCCAAGAAAAAAACTTGTCCCGCACATAGGTTCAGAACTTTAAAACCCACTTTATGAGCTCTGCAAAACTCCTTAAATAAAACTGTACACCAACCTATTGGTAACCTGGCAAAAGGTAGTTTCGGCTTTTTTTAGTTTAATTTGTTCACTGATAGTGGAGAGCTACGAAATAAGGTACCGGTAGTTTCCCAATAGAAGCCCTCCCGATATACAAGCCCCTGGCGCACTATTCGGAAACTTTCCGAATAGTGCCGCCAGAGGGGAGGGCTCTTATTTGATTTGAAAATGACTGCGTCCGAAGGCTGTTTCCTGATACAGCCCCCCCCCCCCCCCCCCCCACACACACACACAAAACTATGAATTTGCTGGTATATTGTTGTGACATCTGCCTCATGTGCCAGGTGTAGATGTTCCGACACAGCACAGAGCTTAAAAGTTTGGACAGTGGGAACACTGTGACAGGGATCAGAGGATTTAGACCAAAGTGCCATGGTTACCGATACCTATCCTGGAGTAATGTCCCAAAACATGTAACGGTTGTTTATTTACCAGCTATTTTGACGACGACTCGGCACCACTTTAACCCTATATAACGGATATTTTGCAACAAATTCACACTCAGTTTCAAAGCAATGTGGTACAAAACGGGCAAAAGAAAGTCGTTTACGATAAAAGAGAAGTTAGAAATGTTGAAGCGCGTTAAGCTTGATTTTGGCTCTAGTTTGCACAAATAGCAATATAGCAAATATGTCGCAAAACGTGGTTTGACTGAATAAAGTATTGTTTTATTGGCATAAAAATGCGTATTTTAGTTATTTCGACTAAAGAGGTATTTTTTCCAAATAAACCAAAAGCGCAGTGAACTGCAGTGAATTGTGTAAATGACTGTTGAATTACGCAAAAACTTGATAATTTTCAAGCACAGAAGAAATTGTGTCTATAGAGATCATTTACCATTAAAAGTCAAGTATTTATTCCATTTATTCGTTTTTTTATGGAGGGGGCAAAATATCCCAGAGGGGGGGGAAGATAGCCTAGTCCAGCTTCCCCCCCGGGGGGGAAGCTGTACAGGGGGGGGGGGGGGCAAGATAGCCTGTTACACCGGTGCTGTTCTGTAATTGGCCAATAAGGTTTGAGGTATGTGTGTGTAGAGGAGGGGTAAGGAAGACTCCCGTCGCCGTGGAGTCTAGAATACCGGAGTAATTTTGATAGCGCCGCCCCTAAGTCTGAGACAGAGCACGGCGAGTAAATATTATGGGAATGACATCTGTTGCGATAACACCTGTTTAAACAAAATTAACAATCTTAATTTTCCACACAATATACCTTGTCCCTGCAGCATAATCCGCTACAACTTGTTGACAATCCAGCTGGTGCATTTTCCTTGGAAGAACCTGGCCCAGTTACAACACAGATCAGTGTCTGTTCCTATAGAAGCTACATACCAAGTTTCATTAAAATCCTCGCAGAAGTTTTTAAGTTATCGTTTTAACAAGCTGTTGATGACAGACCGACACACGGTCGATCGCATCTACCCCCCCCCCCCCATCTTTTGGAGAATAAATTACTAAAAAAAATTGCAAGAAATTAGTGTTATTTTTTGTTAGTTTTTTTTCTCATCCGCGGGAAATGTCCTAGGTCGGGAAAAGTCCTCCGCGGTAAAAGTCCCCGCGGGTAAAGTCTGCGTGGGAAAAGTCCCCGCGGGAAAAGCCCCGCTGGAATTTTCCTGTTTCCACAAAATATGTGAAATTATTGTTAAACCAAAATTAATTAATTTCATCTAAAATTCAGTGAATGGTCGTTTTCGGTTTATATAGTGTAAATCTGATTGCAACTATTTTTTTTATTTTGAACGATGGGTTGCAAATCGTATTACTACACAACAAGACAGTCTTTGATCCCGACACTTTCATCTTAAGAAAACTCAAGACTGTTAATTTTGTCTAAACAAAGTTGTACTGCATAATGCAATGTGGATAATATGTGTTCTTGTCAGTTTTGTTTACAGCCCCTTTGCATACCCAGACTCGCATTTAAACAGTTACATTTCCTGCTCACCCCTTTTTTAATTTCGACGGACTTCTCACAATTATGCTACCAGTGTTTGCGTTAACATCAACATATTTCTAGGGTTCGCAATATTTAAAAAAATCAGTTTCGGTTAGCGAGGACTTTTTTTAAAACTGATTAAGAAAAGTGTCAACAGATTAAACATCTAACCAAATCTACTGGCTGTACCGTTACATTTTGTGAATACGGAGGGGGGGGGGGGGGGGGTGTTTATTGGGGGTGGGCGTTATCAACCAGCCACTACCCTTTAAGCATCCCGCAGTACAGATACCTTCACTTGCCTATCAACAGCATAACAAACCCGCTAACGTGCCGATACTTAATACTGATACAAGTCCATTTTTAAGTTTCTATGTATAATATCAAAATCACAGATATTGTTTTCTTTTAAATGCCCTGGAAATAAAACATCAAACGCAATCATTTTCTAAATTTAACAGCTATTAAGATGGACGTTTTCTAAACAAAGCCTTGATTTCGTTAACGACAGTTCTGAATGTCAGTGGTTCATCCAATGGCACATAGACCGATTCGACAGTTTTCTCTTCGATGCAAGGTAATTGTCCTGTTGTTAATTTTACCTCGTACTCCGCAAGACATTTACGTACTTCTCTGTCCACGGTATAAGGGATAATTTGCATATGTAAAGCAGGAACCAGCATATTTAATTTATGCACCTTGACGTTAATAATGTCTAATTGATCTTTGAGTTTTCTTAGTTGTTTTGACCACCGTCTTGAATCCGAGATTGCCTCTGCGCCAATCTGTGTACGGACTCTCAGCAATTCATGTCTAACTTGGCCCAAGTCTTTTCTACAAAAAAGAGACACACTGAACATGTGAGAAAGTATGCAACTTATTTCACAGGCAAATAGTACTTTTGTAGTGCACATGACGGTAAATGTGCACAGCTGTATTCTACGTTCTTCTATACTCGAAAACGTAACGTTACACACTACTAACATTGTGTTTGGATTGCTCTTTTTTCTTCTTTTTTTTCCTCTTTTTTTTACTTCTTTAATATAAGGGATGCCGAAAGACTCATTAGGGGTGATAATTTTGAATGCTGTCATAGTGGTCTGAACCATTGCATTCCTCTAGCTGAGTCAATCGCAGCGAAATCAATCCCCTGCTTAAGAGCCCTGCTCGTGTTCTAACCAGGGACCTTAAGATTACCAGGCCAAACCTCTGAGCTAACCGTCACCAGTTTGCGCACACGAAATGCTGGAAAATCGTCGAAAATGGAAAATCACACGATGGTGCAAAAAGTTATCTATTTTGCAAGAGAATATATTTGTATCGAAAATCATGAAATGAATATAAAACCAGAATTGTGTTTAGACTAATCCGAAGGCCCTCCTTCAGCATCGCGCACTGTTCACACCTGCCTGCCAACTGCGTGTCACCAGTGCTGCAGACTGCGGAAGCGTTTTTAACATCAGTTCATCCGCTGGTGTGGTTTTATTATTTTTTTCAATGACTATCATACGAAAAGACCCGTCCTAAAACGTCTTTGCACTAAATACCTTACGCACCAGATCGAGTCACTGCAAATTCTTGTTTAACAAACATGTCGTTTAATAAACATTGTTAATTTGCTTAACTTTTAGATTACTATCACAATCGTCGTACTGCTGACATAACAAAGAGAACTGAGCACACGCGTTAAAAGAAACTTGAGTTCACCTAATCTCGGCTTGGAGCATGACCCACTCTGGAGCATATCCATTATCCACCAGGATGCGGTTAATGTTGTGTGTTGTAAAATCCAGCAGCGGGTTGTGATTTTCAAAACGCAAAGGCTTTCCTTTGCCAGGTAAGTTATCGAATTCGCCTTTCTGCATTGATTCCTGGATCAAGTCTTCCACCAGCCTGTCGATACCTGTTCTAAAGCAGTAACCAGCAATAAGGCCAGGAAGCAAAAAACCTTCCTTCTCATACCAACTTTGACATTTTTTTAAATATTTTTTTTTCATACAAAAAAAAACGACCCGACTCGACCCGGTTTTCTTTAGCAACACTAAAACAATATCTATTATTTTTATCATCAACGATTAAGTTTGCCATGCTTTGTCTTACTTGTGATTTCAGGGATCCACCCATGAACGAGAAATAGATATTTTTTTGCGTTGTGTAGGCATCAAAATTTTATCAAAACCTATTACAACTGTAATTTCTTTGCTAAATATATGAACAGAATACAAATAATAATACGATGTGCATCTATTCCGTAGTTATATTTAACTCCCACATAGATTTAGACGTTTTCAAACACAACTTAGCTTTTAATAAATCCTCTCAACGCTCTCGACACTCAACCCTCAAACCCCACGCCCCTCCGAATAAAACTTTGCAAAGCGTATCGTATACATATTCGAATCATAGACCACACATATGCCAACTGGTCTCACAGTCCACAATCATTTCTCGAAACAACGGAAAATGCAGTCCTTTTTGTGTTTTTTTTTTTTTTTCGTTTTTTTTCGCTTTTTTTTTTTTTTTTTGCTGGTACCCATTTCTCCTTTCAGTATTCTTAGGTCGTTATTCTTCCTATTTCTTTCCTCTCCTGATGCCTCTGAGCATGACTCAGCATTACCTGGTTTTGATCTGTCTCGCTGCCCTCTTGTCTTTGATGACCAGCGACGTCCCCGCCTCCGCGCCGCTGTCTCTCTGCATACTGTACTCGTGCACTCTCTCTGCCGCCTTGTGTACCCGGTACTGCTGGTACTGCTTCTCACGCTGCGACGGTGTGCCATAGCCAATACCCTGCCCCCCAAGAAAAAAAAAAAAAAAAAAAAAAAAAATCACTGTATCAGTTAAAAGGGCGCATTTAAACAGAAAACAGGATTTTATTAGAACTCCAAAGACATGTATATATATATATGTATATATTGTAAGACCAAGATAGAACTTCCGATCAGGTTTGATGATTATATTAATTATTTGAATAACCCTGAGTACTACATCACAAAATAATAAACAGTAACACGAAACAGTTAATTTATTTGATGCGGCGTTTTCACACATATAGAAGGAACCTTTTACCAGACATTCTCCACCAAACTCACTTCATGGCTGAGGTACTGCCGGTGTTGTGGTGCGGTGTGTTGTATGTCAAATACCACCTCCTCCTCTGCCTCCTCCAGGCTGTACGCCCCGTCGCTTTTCCTTCTCTCCTACACGTAAAATACACCGAAAATGCACCATCCCACGAGTGCAAAAAAAGCAATTTCAGGCAAAGAACCACGTCAGAATCGCAGACTTTATAAAACAATGTATTTTCTATACAGTACCAGTTTTCTTATTATTATGACAGAGGTTTTTAACTAAACTTATAATGCAGTAACCTGATTGCTCATCCATTCTGTTTTAAATGAATTATTAATATTCAATTATTTCTGTTATTTCTCTGCCTATTTCCTGATGACACAATATTCATATTAAAAAATGCTGTTTCTGTTGGAAAAGTACCAGACGTTGCTATTTCAATTTTAACAAGCCATCGTAGAGGGTACAGCGCCCAACCGGGGCCACATACAGCATAATCACCGCAATCACCGCAAACTTTATTCCAAGCCATTAACAGAAATGTAATTTGACAAATTTTACGTTACAAGTAAGGTAGGTGAGATTCCTGAGATATGGTGTTCACAAGGTACATTTTTTGGTTTATATACCTAAACATTCTAAGTCCAATGGTCACGTTGAAAGTGGGGTCAAGGTCACCAAAGCCTAATCAGGTCCAGAACCTTTTATATGGAAGCCACACACTACGTTTGATTGAAATCTACCCAGGACTTCTTGAGATATGGTGACCTTCGAAGTGAGGTGAAGGTCACCAAAACCTAATCAGGTCGAGACCCTTTTATACAGAAGCCACACACCAAGTTTGATTGAAATCCACCCAGGACTTCTTGAGATATGGTGTTCACAAGGTACATTTTCTTCATTCACATCTGTAAAATTTCTAAGTCCCATGGTGACCTTGAAAGTGGGGTCAAGATCACCAAAACCTAATCAGGTTAGGGGCTTAAAAAGATTCCGATTTGAAAGTGCATATCAAAAAATAATGTTATTTATGGGTCAAGGGATATCTAAACCTGATGTTGGCTATCATTTGAAAGTAAAGTTTAACATAGCGGGCATCCGAAAAAGTTGTACTAGTAGGCAATGTAATGCAAAAGTAAGTCAAAACCTCTGCTTCCACCTTGTTCAAAGTACGGGATGCTTTAATAAACGTAAAAAACAAGTCACATGCAGGAATACTAACCTGTCTTGACTAGCCTTGCGGGATGGGGTGGAGGGATTTCGGGTTGAGTGCAGCTCGTATTTTAGGTAGTACGCAGATTTATAACACGCAAGAAATAATTCTTCTAGTGCCACAGCAAAAACTAACAGCCAGAAAATTTTGTGTATAGGGAAGGAGTTACCCCAAGTGTCTGAAATTTCGCACCAGCAGCTTTGGACAGACGCTTACCACAATCTTCCTGTATGCTTGTTCAACGTATGAGAACTGATGAGCATCGGCTTTTTCACGCCCACTGTCTGGATGATATTCTTTGGCAAGCTTAACATACGCATCCTTCAGTTCCTTTGAGTCACAGTTCGCTGAAACGCTGAATTCAAAACATCAAGGTTTCAGAATAACGGTGCCGTTTAAGGGAACCACCAAATTTTGCAGCCACTTAGCAACCACATAATAAGTTTCTATTAAACTGCTAGAAATAAGAATAAATTTTAGGGACTGGGACCCATTACTGATTTTTCAACATATATCAACATATATATCAACATATATGTTAGTTTTCAACATATATCTTGTGTGAAAAAGGAAAAACTTAAGTATTGCCATCAATTTTAAAAAAAACTTGTGGTATTTATTAGACAAATTATTTCAATATTTTCAAATGGATTGCACTAAGATATATCGTTTGTGAGGGTTAGTTCTATGATTTGTTAATGACTTGTTTCTGAAGGATGTCGCTCACAAATTCGCATCACTTGACATAAACACGGATAGCTTAACTAAAGGGCAATAATTTTACCCTAAAGCGTTATAACAGCTCTCCAAACTATCAAGTCGTGCCTGAGCGTGAGTCCACCTCCTGTCTGACGGAAAGATGCATCTAAAATGCCGCATTCTCCCAAGAATGACACAGCGTTTAGACAGAGCCCGGATAAGCATCATTTCCACCCTCCTTCACGAAAGTATAATATCTTGCAACAAAACACTACAACAAAGTTCGCTTAAGCAGGCGCACTGCAAGAAAAAAATAATAATAACAACATCAACACACACGGTAAACATGCTCATTGTATTCAATTTTTAAGTATTCAATTTTTTAAGTTGTACACATCCTGTTCTGATATCAAACCCAAAATAAACACGACTAAAACTTGGCTTTTAAAATGTCAATAAAAAAAGAAAAACGTCTGCTAAAAGTATTGCAGTTTAGTCGACAAAGTTTAAAACAACGTAAACTTTAAATATAAAAAGCAAATTCTTTTGCAAAGAAGCTTTTACAATGCGTCTCAAATTGATATTTTAGGTTTTTGTTGAATATCCTGTACAATTTGAGCGAAAATTTTAATTTTAGTTACTTTATATAAGTATAAAAACGTTACATCCATAAAATAAAATTAAAACTCTTTCAAACTATACTGAAGATAAACTGCTAAACTCTTTTTTTTTTTCAATTTATGTATGTGCTAATTTTGGTGGGAATACTGCCAACTTTTCGCAAGAAAAAATATCACGATATCTGCTCAGTGTACCTTTAAGTGATGCGGGTGGAAAGCTCTGTACGTGGTTGGATAATATTCGACATTCGTTCTTTGTGTACAAGGAGAGGAACATAAAACTGAACAGCCCATCAGAATTGGCAAAACTGAAAATGTGTTCGTTTCATGCGACAACAGCGTTTGCGGTGGTTGTTCCTTGGTTATTTACAAACTTTAAGCTATGCCATTCTCTATTACAATCTTATTATGGGTCATAATCATTTTCATCAGCCAACAGACGAGTTTGTAAAATAATAAATGTGCTGGTCAATTTGAATGTTCCTTGCTTGAAAAAAAAATCTGAAAACTGCGCTATTGATACGACGAAGAACGAATGGTTGCAGTAGATCCTTATTGGTGAAATGAAGAACATCTTCCACACTAATATAATATTTTTGTCAACAATTATGATCTGCTGTAACCAATTTCATCTTTTCTCCTGCATATTTGCTTGAACCACACATTATCGCTCAAGAAATAGGCTCGATTTATGTTATTTTGCAGCGTTGAATGAGACGGCTAACTGCAGTGTCTAGCGTATAAGGTACCAACACAACTACGCCAGTTCAAGGATGCGATAAATACATACTGTAAGAAACAGACAAAATAAATATTTTTGGAAAATTTTTGAAAAGGCTACGTGCACATTATGGTTTGTTTTCTAGATGAATATCTGAAAACTTTCGAAAATAATTCCGCACAGATTCGATTCCCTGCCAACGACCTTTGGCCCACCTCGCTAGGCAACATACTGAGGCTGGTTTCGGGGCAATCACCGTAGGTCTTGCCTTAATACGTCTCAATACAGTGATACTGTATCAGGTCGAAAAGACTGATGATAGGGGCGTTACGTGTACAGTTTCTCAATGTTTAAATGATATCAGTTCAAAATCCAGATTTGATGACAAATAAAGGCTGGATAGTGGTAAAGAAAGATCTACATGTTCGATTTAGTGGCTAGTTATGCGGATCAACTGTTCTCAGGTTTGAGTGCCAGATGACACAAAACCAAATGATAACCTATTCCCAAACATCTGTTTCTTTTATTAGCCAACTGGATTTCCTCAAAAGAACAGACATTTAGAAAAACAGATTGACGAATGCTTTGCTTTTCCATTTTGTGATTTATTCTTATTGGTCTGTTTGTGCTGTCAATATATCCATTATCGAATTATTAAGATGCAATAATTATATCGTTGTCGAGAAACGCCTAAACCCAGTGTTTGTCTGTTGCACATCTCATTTCCGTATTGTAATTATTTGTGAACAGAAGGAGAAAACCATTGATTACGTTCTGAAATGACACAATAAGATCCCTTGGATGAGATTAGTCCTTGAAATGTTAAAGAAGGGTTAAAGAAATAGAATATATTACAGGGAATATACTAGACTATAATCTTATGTTTGTCTTTATCTTTGGATATCAAATGTAAAGTAGAGTAACAAAAAGGAGTTACAAAACTGAAGTGACACCAATACCGCAATACTATGTACAGTAATGGAGACTGAGCAGGGGATTGGAATGGGGGAAATGTATGCTATCAACATTTGTACATAAACTAAAAAATTGTAAGCAAGGATAACAGTCTAAATTTTCATCAAATATTATACTTTTGTAGGTCATAAGAAGATATCTATATTTGTGTCTTTTTAGATAATTCTTGACCAAACTTTTTCTTGTGCACCCGAAATATTTTTCGAATGAACATATGGAGCATTTTCTCGTCGCCTTCTGTTAGCGTATGCTGAAATAGCGTCTTTCTCTACAGTTTTCTACTTCCACATTTCGTCACCAGCACATATGTTCCATATATTGGTAAATCCTAATTTACATTTTGTCAATATTTTGGCATAAATTCGTCAAAATATCTTTGCCAAGTAACTGATGAACTCTCGTAATAAAAATATTTTACATAATCATGACGATTTGAAAACATAAATAACAATATTGTGACCAGTCTGGACCTAGTTAATCAAGTATGACAAAACTTGGCTTATTTGGTCAAACTTTTTAGCAAGAATGTTCAGAAACATTGTGACTAGTCGCGACCTTGCTGAGAGAAGGTTCAAATAATGGTTTCTTAAACCACTACCAGAATAAACTACGTTTCTCAAGTTCTATTAAATCAGCCAGTTGGACCAAATCTGTTAAATTGAACGACAACAAAAATTATGGGAGGTCCAACTTGAAAAGCTGTATAATTTTTATTTCATATTAACAGTTCAGTTTGAAGAGATCAACATGAGGTGTAAAATCGCTCTAAATGTAATTGTTTATGATGTGAGTAACTTTTTAGAGCAGTAGTATTTGTCAGGCTGGTCTAGTCACACCTATTGAGACATCCATTGTCTGTATGTGCGTTTTTAAACTTTTACTTAAAACACTTCTCAACAATTTTGATAAGGGCGCTTTCAATTTTTTTATATTTCATAGACAGGTCTCTTACACTTCATGGCGTTCCTGCGATGGAGATATTTTTACATTTTCGGTAGCCTATTCTCAAGATGCTTTAGAGTTTCGATCGAATTCCTTTTCAATTTTAGGAAGGTTGTCTATGCAGTTCTCTCTGGAAAAGTCACTTTTTTCCGATCCACCAAAAATGGGATCACTTTCTAATAATCGACCAAGATCAAAAAGGACACATACCGAAAATTACCTTTTATCTCGAAAATCTTCAGAGTCTGAGCTTATTTTCGACTCTTTATAATAATCATCATATAACAGGCCACAAACCAGGATCATCCGCCACCTCGTTAGAGGAACCCTATCTCATGCGGTGCGAATGAAGTGAACGAAGTCAATAGCCTTGTATGATAACCAGAAAGTAGTAGCAGCACTTTAAAAACCTGTTACTGAAAGACCGGCATTTGCCTAATCTCTGGCTGATTTCAGAAAAGTAAATCTCAAACAAACCCTATCGTTGGGTTAGGCTTATAATATGAAGTAGTCTGACTAAATTTACTTGTAGAAGAACTATTTTGAAAAACGTGATCCCTAAAACGTCCAAATGGTGGCAAGAGGTCATATTTAGGAGGTCACAAAAAAGAAAACCAGAAGTAATTTTTCAAGAAAACATCAAATCAAGAGCATTTTTCTGAAATTTCGAATAAATCCAATTAAACTGAAAGAGGCAAAGCATTTAGGAAAACAAACAGGTTCAAAATACAGTCAATTGACAAAATTTCAGAGAATTGTGAAAAGAGTTCTTTTTAAAAGAAGACAATCTAGGAAACATTAGTGCAAAATTTTAAAGGACTCCGGTCAAAATTATGGGAGAAGAGACATTTTTAACACAGGTCTTCCTAGTAAATATTTATGTAAAGGTTGAGGATAATCCGATGAATATTTTGGGAGAAGCATTTTGGAAACTTACCCCCAACCCACTTGGCCAATTTTTCGCTGATTGACAAAAAAGTCATTTTTCAAGAAATACCCATCTAGAGAAAATGAGTGCAAAATTTGAAAGGAATCCGAGTATAACTGAGTTTACACATGTACATACGTGCTCACAGTCCACAGATGCCACACCCCCTCTCCCCAACTGATTTGATAAGGCCAGTCCGACTAAATCTAAAATGGACATGGTCATAAAAAATTGAAAATAATCCAATAAAAATTACAAAAACATTTTGAATACTATTCCCAAATTTTTAAATATCTCTTAAACGTCTCGAATTACTTGGTCTTTTACTCATTTCCGATTTTTGATGTCAAAATCTGTTTTAATGCTATCATTGAGTGATAACTAAGAGCTATAAGATAAATTAATAAGGCACCTAAGCTAACGCATTCTCAATAATTGTTTCATTCTTTGAAATTGCTAACCTTTTACGATATCGTCAAATATAAAACACTAGTTATCATGTTTTTAAAGCAAAATATTACCTTCTTCCTACAAATATACAATGTTATTTTAATATAAATGTACAAGATGAAAGGAAAACAAGACAACACGGAAAATTCTTAAGTTGTTATGTTAGAGCTACGTAACACTGTGTCAGCATAGTTGAGGTAAAACTCTGGAGCTCGTTACCAGATCCCTTAAAGAATATCAGCAGCTTAAAATCGTTTAAATCTCAGTTAAAGTTTAGCTTAATCTCTTCATACACGACCAAATAAGCTAGTGATATATTTGTGTTTTATAGAGTCTTTTAGTTGTTGGCAGTTGTACTACTATATGTCTTTTGTGTTTCCGGTTAAGTACGTTCCTCCTGGGTGTTATGTTTTAGCATATAAAGCAAAAAACTGTGAACTAAAAAATAGTAACAAACTTGAAATTTAAAGTTTCTTTGTTCTTTTAGAAGTGGTTTTCGTATACATCTAAACATTGTATTGGACAAGCAGTAAACAAGCTCAGCTTATGCTTTGTCCCTTTCTGAATCTGAATCTAAAATTATCTCTTTTCTTTTTTAGCACAACTTGATATAACTGTGCAAACTTTGTTTTGTAATTCTCTTCAGAAATAAACCAAATGAAATGAAATGAAATGAAATAACTGAAGTAGGTCTCCTTTTGATGTCTTCAAAGGAGTAAGGCTTAGCGGTGGAAGCTGTACATTGCCTGAAATATAGAAGTCAGTCCTTTCACATCAAAACTGTCCAGGATGACAAATTAGTGACAAGTCTCTGAGAAGTTTATAACCAGTTTCTGACAAGTTTAGGAATAAGTTTTGCAATACCATCATTATTGTAATAGTAAGTATTAAAATAATCGAACCCAATCACTCTTGTTTGATTTTTGTAAATTAATTCACCATATAAATTGTCCATCGGAACAGTGGACGATAATATAATAGAGTCCAGGCCCAACCTCCTTCAGCCAGGCCGAACCCCTCCATCAGAACCCCCTCCACGACAAAACCCCCCTGTTGGTCTCAACCCCCCCCCCCCCGGCCGAAACCCCAACCCCGTTCTCAATTATAATTTATATTTTAGACCTATTATTGTTGCTGTGATATTTATCCACAATTTAAATTGCAATTTTCTCCACGTTTGATGCGATTAATCCACATTGTAAATTACACTTCAAATGCCTATTGTTGAGGTCAGTCGGCATTTAAAATTGCACTTTCTGTATTTCTGAAGAATTTAATCCTCGTTATAAAATACACTTCATACATCGAATGATGAGATCAGTCACCTTCTTGAAACGGTAGTTTCTCTTACGATTGATTAGATCAGTCACCTTTTTGAAATTGCAATTTCTATTACGATTGCTGAGTGTGTGTACATTAAAAATTGCAATTACTTATACGATGATTTGAGAACGGGACGGGGGTATGCCTGCTGGGGGTTTTAATCGGGGGCGGGGTTGACGGGGGGAGGGCCGGGGAGTTTCGGCCAGGGGGGATTTGGCTGTTCCAAATATAATGCTTTCAAATTTTACAAGCATTTTACAAATATCACAACTTAATCCAAAATATGCGGAGAATATGATTTTAAACTTAAATTATAGTTTTCTCCATTAAATATATTTTTAAAATGTGATAATTTGAAACTTCTGGTGCTGTTGATTAAAATCTAAGAAATCTCAAAAGGCTGTCCACGCGTTTCTGTTTTTTTAAAGGAGGTGACGTCATAGTGACACAATACTTGATACATTTGGGAAAAGCTTCTGATAAGTTGGCGAGAAGTTTGTGTCATTGTCTGACAGGTATTTGTCAGAAATTGATCAAAACCCTGACGAACTCTAATTGTCAAACTGACAATCAGTGGACAAGTTCTCGACGCGACAGGTGGATGTCTCAGTTTCCATAATCAACTAAAACCCGAACCTGATCCGACCTCCGGTCCGGTGCGACAGCTCTCAAACGCTGTTGAAACGTCACAGTGTTACTAGACAACGCCATGTTTAGCACAAGTGAAAGTGTGTACTTACCATCGTCATAACAACGTGACTGACCGACAGAAAACCCGACAGAGGAGTTGAAAATCCCAAATTTCTAAGATAATGTAATATACAAATGGTTGTGAATTAAAAGTGGGGCTGTTTGCAGGGACGCTCATTACAAGGGACGGGTGGGGAGGGGGTGGGACTGTTAAAGGATAGATTCTTTACAAGGGGCGGGGATGAGGGGGAGGGGCTGTTGGCAAGTGAGGAGGGCATCAAGACCTCGTCGCAAGGATTGTACGGTCACGTGTTTTCTTGGGCTGTTTGGCCAAATGCCATCCATCACACCAACTTCATAGAACATACCTCTCCAGTACCCGCCACGTTAAGTACAGCATTTAAGATTGATGCTAAAGGCCTTACTATTGAGGGGCCTATTTGTCACTACGTGCTACCTACACACGGGCTCTCACCAATGACAGCTAATCAAGACTCAGGATCTCAGTGGTTGCTAATGTCAACAACACTCCTAACAACAGCCCGCCACTATCAACAAACTGCAAAAGACCCACAGTATCTCCTTGGGGATCACTTCAAACAACCGCCCTGGACGTGAAGTAATTTTTTAGGAACAGGATAGTTTATTTTTCGTTTCATTCGCAATTCGGAAAGCAGTTTCTATATTACTAGTAGCCAAGGTATGTAACAATTATAACTCATGATACAGTAAAATAATTTGGACCATCTAAAATTGAGCATTGTGTTCTGAAGACGGGCAAAGATTTTTTCCTGACATGAATTAAAGACAGTTATCACCAGACATTTATTAAATTAGTTACAGGCACGACTCTGTTTAATCCAACCCTTTAGTCTAATTTAATAGGAAATATAGTCATTTAAAAGGTGACATCCTGACGTCGGCAGCGCGGCGTCGACATTTCCAAGGTTCCAAGGTTTTCCGAGGTTTTAACTGGTGGTTTAACTTCTGCAGCACGACTTAAGCAGCCTGATTTGTTCTTTGATGTGTGTGACATGTTTCAGTCTTATTTCTAGAACCACCCACCCCACCCCAGACCCCACATCTCCCGTGAATATAATCACACTCATGCGCCACAGTGATTGATTTAATAATAGCAAGGGGTTTTTATAATTTTTTTTTAATTCTTACATACAAATAAATGTGCCGAAAATGCAGAATGTTTTTTTTTTTCGAAAAAAAAAAAGCTATATCACTACCAATAACTGAGTTGTGACAATGCCTTTTGCCTAACACACACATTTTCGCGTCATTTTAGCAAAGTTGGGCTTAACACATTGACTGTGAAATCGTTTGCTTTTAATTGTTATTATACGTTGTATACGGTAAAAGATGTCTCGCGCCTTTTCAATTTAACAGTATAAACTTCCTGTTTATTGGCGGCCAGTACAGCAAAAAATACTCGCGCATGTCATTTGCGAAGTAAAACTGCTAATTTATAACGGCTAATTTGAATAGATGATAAGTATAAAATCACTTAACGTGATGATCGGGCATATGTTTTACTTATCTAAAAGCACATCACATGAAAAATATGACAGGTTTGACATAATATGAGCTATAAATTACTGTTTCCAAGTAACCTGAGAAAACAATATCTGTATTTTTAATGAAACTGGATTTTAGTTATGAAGTAAACTAATTTATTCATATATAATATCAGAAAATTATTTTCTGATGGATGTCATGTTATTCTTATCAAAAATCCAAAGCACGTTCGTATTCTATGCTAATGTCTTAATATCGCAAGGCTCCTCACAACTTACTTCACAAGACTGAAATCTGTTTAAAATTGTACTCTGCCACTGATGGTGTAATAACCGGTAATTGGCATCTTATTGCTTGATCACCTTTTGATTTTTGCTGACCTAAAATTCAAATCTGCCAGGGCTTTTAGGATTACTAATTTTATTCTCATTTTTCAATCAGTTTTCTCATTTAAGAAGACATTCTAATGATGCTTCTTCTGGGAATCAGAACACCCACAATAGATCCGAAGGCCTTAATTAGCCACACCATTCCCTCCTTCCAGCATTCCTACCGACGCCCCTCCCCCCCCCCCTACACACACACACACACAAGGACATTTATGGCAAAACGAAACTTCATTACTGCTAATAAAAGAAATAACGCGAAATAACTACCAATCACACCGCAAATTAGACAGTTAAAATAGACAAATCTATTCAGCGAATCTTGACTTTGTGATTGAAATAAATCGACTTTATGCAAATCCTGATGTTATCACGATCGGACACCAATGCTTTCATTCGGAAGAAAGGGTCTTAATATTG